>VNJN01004649.1:24214-65270 GCA_008042485.1 Drosophila mayri | reverse complement strand
GTCCGATCTACGTTGTTTCATTTGCCAAACAATCATTTTTCAAACTACTTCCTTCCCGGCAATATCATTAAAACCAATATTGATATCAGGAGAACAAAGAGTTGGTAACAGAAATTCAAACACTCGTACCAAATATTGATAAAATACAAACAAAGCCCTTTGGTTTACTGACTTATTAATCAGCTGTTAAACGAGTAACCCAGTTACCAGGTTTGGCGTCGTGTTCTTTGTAAATACAAATAAATCAGAGGCCTAATGGTAATTTAAAGTAATTTTAAATACCTTAAAAATACATTTTACATTTTGTCAGAAGATCTTAACGAACAAGATATATTTCCCTTTTACTTTTAAGTGAAAATATTTCTGGAGCGCAGTCGAAATAATTATGATTTTTAAATAAATGTTTGCTTTTAATATTTCGCTTGATTAATTTATTTGTTTAGGAATATTTCACGGTGTTACTGTGTAATGAAATTATGATAAAAGAATTTCAAAAGTAATACCAGCAGAGTTTATATTTATTTCGAATATACTAAGTATAAAGTTTAACAAATGAAATAACCAAGAAATTCATTTAATAATTTACGCAAGAAAAGTAATATTCACTTTGCAAAGTTTAGAGCACTTCACCTACCGTAGAAGCTAAAGGAAATTCGAATTCGCACAATCATTTAGATATTTAGATAAAGATCCCTTTAAGTTTCTTCATTTTGTGGCTAAATAGTTATAAAAACTTTCTTTTTGGCTAACGTCTGATGAAATATGCAAAGTTATAATTAATCTATTCATCAAATTTCTGCTGGCGATTGACTGTATATAATTTTAATCTAAAAGTAATGAAGACATACACCCAAGTTTTTATTATAGGTATAACCTTTTAATGCTCAACTTTCTTGATCAAATAAAATAAAAGTGTTTCAAAGTGTTAATCATAAAACATCTGCAAACACGCCAACCAATAAAACCTGCATAAAAGCCTTAGGGAAATATAAAACTAAACTTCATTCTTTTAAGATTTTTTTTGGTATTTATTTATTTATTAGCTTAGCCCCTCCTGCGGGTCACAATCACCACGGTCTTGATGCACCTCTTAGGATTCTTGCACTTCTTTTTGGGGATGCGAGTGTGGCACCAATTGTTGCTCCTGTTGCACTTAATCTTGTGAGTGGATGAGGCCGTGGTCGTCGTGGTGGTAGCCGCAGTTGTTGTGGTTGTAGTGGCTGCCTCAGTGGTTGTTGTGGTGTCCGATGCCGCCAACTGGATGGCCAGGACAATGAGCATAGCCACAAAGAGGAACTTCATCTTGAATTAAAGTGGAATTCTTAGAAGGAGCTGATAAAAGGGATATCTTATCGAGGTGAGGCGATCGAGGGCTGTGATTAAGCCAGAGAGGGAGCTAAGGTTTTTATAGAGATCCGATTTGTGGAACAGAATAGTTTCTCATTTAGTAAATAATAAATTTCGATGTTACTTCCTCAATTACTAAGATTATTTCCACCTACAAGCTTAGGCAATATCACCTTTCAGACTGGCATTTGTTTGACACAAATAACAGATTTTGTATTGGTTTAACTAAAACTACAATATATTCTTTGAACTTGGGAATAAAATAAGAAAATGAAACTCTATTTTCCAGTTGAATTGAATCGTGAAACAACACACAATTTTAAAACAGATATTTATTGCTTAAATAAACGATACTGAGACATAGCAGAAAATATCTTTTAAATATTAATTTTTAAACTCTGAGTTTATGGTTTGTGGATTTGCTATAATCTCAAAGTAAAATACGGAATAAAAAACCTGCTGAAATGTAGAAACGTTAAAATATTCATCTTGCACTTTTACAACCAATTTAAATGCGAAGATGGAGTCATGATAAATTGCTTAAATAAATGTCAACCCAAAAATAAAGTTAAGTAAAGTAAAGTGAATTTTTTAAACAATACATTCACTTACATTCGCAATAATTAATTCTAAATGCTTTCATATTTATTTTAACACTAAAGTTTGCCCAAGAACTGCAGCCATTTCTATATTTAAGCCGAGGAGATCGAACCTGCCCGAATATATCGAACAGAGTCCAATCCAGACAGAAATGTTTACATTGCCAACAAATGTTTTGTTCCAGTTGAATCCATTTTTAGAAAATAAGTTTACGTGGATGTCAGCAGCAGCAGGAGAGGCCGCCTATAAAAGTTGAGCGGCTGCCAAGATTGGCATCAGTTTCAGATCCCCTCTAGGTCCTGAACAAGTCCTTTCTGTTGACAAACAATCATGAAGCTGACCGTTGCCGTTGTCATAGGTAATCAATTTTTTTGGTTTGATCCTGGAATAGGATATAATAAGGATCTCTAACTCTTTCTTCGTTTACAGCAAGCATCCTGATCCTTGGATTGGTTGACTTCTCGGATGCCACTTTCCTTCCTTGGCCCCCAGCACCTTGTGAGCCACCCAAGCCACCAGTAAAGCCACCAGTTAAGCCACCCAAGCCACCTAAGCCACCAGTTAAGCCGCCCCAGCCACCCAAGCCACCCAAGCCTCCAGTGAAGCCTCCAGTGAAGCCATGTGAGCCCCCAAAATGTGGTCCCGGTGGCGTTGCTTGCCATGAGTGCCCCTCCGGAGACAATCTCTGCAAGGAAATCATCAAGTTGGTGAATGACTTGGACGTCCAAATCAAGAAGTGCGTGTGCGGCGTGAAGTTTGTCTAAATGGAATCCGACTTGGAACTTGACTTGGTAATCAACTGATCGTTTTTGTGTTTGTTTTTCCAATTGGTTTTGTTTTCCCTTTTTAATAAATTTTGTTCTTTTAAAAAAATCATCTTAAAAGATTGTTTTTTATATACAAAATGTATATAAAATAAGGATAAGCTGAATACCAAAGCTGGAGCCTTCTTTGTATAGGCCTTTGGGTAGTGGTTAAGGGATTAAACGGTTGGGGGCTTTGAGTTGGGCTTGGATTCGGTTTGGACTCGGTTTGAATTCGGCTTGGTTTCAGCTTGATTTCAGCTTGGCTTCGGCCAGAGATCGGCTTGACTCGGCGGCCTCTGCGATCCATTGGCCACTCGAGCAACGTTGCTGGCCGAAGGCAGACGGGTTTCGGTGGTGCTGAAGCTCGCGGCATAAAAAAGAGTGTCAGTGCTAATTAAAAGTGTTAAAAACTTATTAAAATAAAAAGATAATTAAGCCAGGATGCGGTGACCTTGATCGGAAAATACCTTTGGTTAGTTTAAAAACCAAAATCAAATCCAATTGTGTGTGTGTCTTTGATCAACGATAAAAATGCTAGCCTTCAAATTGTCAATTGCTTTGGCTTAATGGCTTGGCAATCTCAAGAATCTCATCCTTTGTGTGGCGGCTTGAATTGAATTATATGGATATAGCAACGCTAAATGACTAAAAATGCTCCCTGCCTCCCTCACCCCCTCAAGTATGTAGATGTCTATCTTTTGAGGTAAACCCAAACCCGGCTGCTAATCGCCAGCAGACAATCGTCGGCGTCCAAAGGAGTCCAGAACTGAGCTGAGCTCCATTTAATTGCTGGATGGGACCACCCATTCTTTGACAAAACATTGGAACCATTGTTGCTCCTGCCCGGGGTCAATTTATTAATGGTGTAACTGGAGAACTCACAGATTTCGCCACAAATCCAACGAGGAATCGGTGGAATTTGAATTGACAATGCCACCCGCAGTAAAGTTGGCATAGCAAATATCGATTCCTATCAAAGTCATATGCAGGCGAGGTATGCAAAGTGTTCTGGAGAAGACAGGCAGAGCTGTCTTGGCCAAGACTATAACTAGTTCTGGTTGGGATCCTTAGGGAAAAGGAAAGGAATTTAAGTTTCGTGTGAGGAAAAGCTCATCAGATTAAACAGAAATTGAATATTTTAGGAGACCCTTTGAATATATATAAAAAATAGGAAAATAAATATAGTTAAAACTTATAAATTATTCTTCAATTTCCTCTTACTTCTTACTCAATACAAACATTTGTAAATTTATTATAAAACAAGCAAAAATACTGTTGAATTTCCAAATATTCATGGAAATACCCAAACCGCAAAAGAACTCATATAAAGTTAAGGAAAAATGCTTTTGCAATTGCCGGCTGAAAAGGGCTTGGCGCCGAAACCTGACCTCCAATCGATCGGGTGTTAACCTTTCAAGGTGGTCAAAGGCCCCTTTAATGTGGAAAACTTCTCCTCAAATTTATGCTGAGTGGCATTAGGGTGATTCTGAGTCACAAGACAGGCATTTCTCCAAGTAATTGGTGTCCAAAAATAACTCAAATTTTTTACTTTAACAGCTGAGAGTCTAAGAGGAAGATCCTCTACCGTAGAATGGAGTCCAGCAGCGGTGCAGTCATGGATATGGAGGGTGCTAGTCCCGGTGATCCTGGCCAGCCCACACAGATCACCTCCATTGATGGTTTCTTCAATAGGAAAAGAGGTCGTCCGCCCAAAAATCGTTTTGTGGAGGTGTACAAAAGTGTGAGTAAAATATATAATATAATAAATAAATTTAAATTAAGCATATTTGAGTTGGAATTTTAAGGCTTTATGCTTTTAAGTTTTCGCCCTTTCCTGGCCACTTTCTTAACATTTTCCTGTAATTTTCCAAATTCTCTTAAAAAAAATTCTCATTGGCATTACTTGAGCTTCGATTCGACCCAATTGCGTGACTCCTTTTCCGTCTGTCTGCGACCCAATCGAGGCTTCATCGTAATTAGGAATTTGCGCCTATTTGTGTGCAACGTCAGCCGTTCTGGCCACTTCCCAGCCCCCTCTTTGCCCCCATCGATGGGCCCTAATGCGGCATTTTGTGTGCTGTGCGTTGAATTGAGTTTTCGGATTTGGTTTTTGCCATATTCGTCATATTAATATTGACAACGAGTGTTTCCGCATTTATTTCATTTGCCCGTCTAGCGTCGCCGACGACGTTGGCACTCCACCTCGCCACCACCTGCCCCACCTGTCGTTCCATACCCTCCTTACCCATCATCTCCTTGGCGACGAACGTTTTGTGCTTTTAACTGTCATTTTCATAATTTCTACATTTTTTTCCGAGCCAAGCCGAGCTCATGCACACGCACCAGATCGCACTTGTGTGTGCTTACGATTACCCAGCCCACGCGCCACTCTCCTTGGTGTGCACACACACTGTACTTGCTCGATACACTGGAAAAATATATTTTTATTTTATCATATTTATATTTTAAGATTATGAGGGTTTTTATGGAATTTATTTTTTTTGTAAGTTTTTGGAGTTTGTCTTTGCAGAAAGCGTTTGCTGACTTTAGGAATAATTCTTAATGTTTTGTTTGATGCTAAAATTTATTATTTATCTGAGATTAATCCTTAAATTTATTATAAATATATTTATATTAAATTATAGGATATAAAAAAGAAACGATTCAAAAAGAAATGATTTAAATAGCAGAATATATATTTAATTTTTAATAGCTTTCAAACAAAATAATAACCGAGTATTTTAAGGGCATATTTTAAGGTTTATTCTAAAACATTCTAGCAGCTAAAATCATTTAAAAACCTTTACAACTTTTAAGGAATTTAATAAAATTTATAACTTATTACAGAAATATTTTCTGCTATTCTTAGTTTAATTTTACAAATTTAATTTAAATTAAATTAAAGTGGAATTTATTTTTTGACAACCAACTTTTTTGAGAGTCATTTTCTTCATCTCTATTTTAATTTTCTTTTCTTATACTTTATAAATTGTATTATAATTTAATTACAAAAAAACCAAAATAAATTGTAATACAAACTTTAAACATTAAAAATAAAAATCTATAACTTTTTGATAGACATTTTCCCCAGTGTTTTCCCTGTGTGAATAAAAACTCAAATTTGAATAAATATTTTGTCCATTGCCATTTGCGGCATTCTTTTGGGAAATAAGCCGCAGCAACAACACTTTCGGGATCGCCTCAGGGGGAGCTGTGGTGACCCAAATCGGTTGCAGGAATCAAGGTGCTGGGTGACGGGTGGCTCCACCGCCACCACCCACTGCCCACGAACCTTGTAAACTCGAACCCCTTCGATAATCCCGCATGGCGATGGCAGGGATTGATACGCAGCACTAACAATAGCAACAATAAAAATAATAATAATTTCTATATACACACTTAAATCGTATTTAATCAAATAAGGTGTGTGGTGCGGCTATATGAGGGAGTGAGTGAGCCACAACTTATCGGGTAAAGGCAAACTCGTTTCATTGTCTTTCAATGTTTTCGGTGTAATTATTGTTAAAAAGTATGAAATTATGAGCATACTCTGTCGTAGTTTTAATTATTTACTTGATGAATAAAGAAGAGAGTTGTTAAAGTTTGACTTGTTAAAAAATATTATATAAAAACCGATAAAAATCGAATACTTCACATTTTTCTGAAGTCATAAAATGCCCAAAAAGCCAGTGATAGCCAAATGTAATATATATTCGGATTCTTCATTAAAATCTAAATAAAAACTAACCGCGAAATGCTATCAGAATGGAATATCAGAATTAATAATGTCTAAAAAATACCCCCCATATATTCATATATCAAACTTAAGTTATTTTCGAACCGATTATCATGATATCCCTTATTTTCCCTATATTAAATATTTCTGAATAAGGAAATAGGAAAAATTATTTGAATTGCGACTTTCGTATACCCATTTATAGGTCTTCCTTACCTTTTTTAGGGTATCAACAAGTTGCACTTGTGTTTATTTATTTCGTTTGGTTTCTCTTTTGTTTTGCTTTTGGCTTTTTCACTTGCCTCGTTCTTTCTTTCATTATTTTTGTTCGGTTTTTTTTATTATTGATTTGATGCGTGAACAAAATTTAAATAGTGACATTTTGGGCCAACAGCGACAAACATTAACAGTAATTTTCGGAAATACGAGTAATAAACTGGTTGCGGCCGATTGTTTGTCATAAATCCAAAATTCAAATTCCAAAAACTATGACTGACAATGACAACGAGTACGGCCCTGCCATGCCAAAGTGATTTAATTCCATGAAAGGCGCCCCCACAACGCATTTGGGGGAATAATATAAATTCCGATTGTTCAGTAAATGAAAATATTTTTAATATATCTACATGTATATGTATGGTTTTTATTTCACTACAGGCCCAGCACTCGCCGCAGGCCATCTTCACCAGCTTCAAGCTGGAGAGGAGCGATCATCCGGCACCTGCCTCAAGTGGCTCAATGGGGGAAAGCTTGGAGGAGCGCTTGCCCCGCACAGATCCCGATGGATCATCCTCATCATTGGTCACAGATCTCAATCCTAGTCGGAACCGGAAGAGAGGTCGGGTTTGGGCTCCGTCTTCGGTATCAACGGAGCAATCCAGTCGAAGGCAGCTGCCTCACTTAGCAGTCAGAACTGAGGCCACGTTGCAGAGCAGCCGCATTGAGTCTTTGGCGCAGGTAAAAATAATTAATAAATAGTATTTAAAAAAGGTAGTTTTTATTTATAAATTTATCATTTTCCAGCCAACTTTACAAGCAATAGAAGCAATATCTTCCAAGAATCCAAGTTGCAGGGAACTGGAAAGGAAATCAGGCAAGTCTTATGAACTTCTCAAGCCTGAAGTTTATAGTTTAATAATAATAAACTATTAAATTATATAATAAATTCATAAATAACAAATATAATTAATTAAACACTTAAATAATAATCTAAATATTTTATATATAATTTCCCACAACAGTTGTTCGTGCAGCTGGAACATTTTATCCAGAAAATATGAACTCAGGACCCTCACACGAAATCCCAGAGGCACAGAGTGGCTCCAGGTTTCGTCAGGAGTCCTTGGACTTGGATGTGGATCAGCCAGAGGATCTTAGCATGCGTCCCTCCCTGCCAGAGGCCTCGACCACAGCAGGAGTGGCTGTGGCTCCTCCCCTGAACATGAATCTGTTGCAGTTCAAGCAGCTGATAGACCTCTACCAGCGACAAGTGCTGCTGCCCAGCTTCCTGGCGGCAGCCAGTCAACCTTTGGCAGTGCCAGGAGTAACAGAAGCCAGGGCAGCAACAGGAGCAGCACCATCACTAACAGGAGCAGTGGCTGGACCCCTGCTAGATGTAAGACTTCTCCTAGAGAATGCTGCCCACCAGAAGCTGCTCCTCCTCAATGCAGCAGCGGCAGCAACGGCTTCAGCAACGGCAGCGGCTGCTGCAGCAGCTGCCTCTTCGGATTCAATACAAAGACCAACGGTAAAGAGGAACCGGGATCAGGACATACCTACTGGCTACTTAAAGTTCCGCTTCAACGAGGACTGTGGCTTTGAGCGTTGTGGCTATCGGAATCACCAATCGCACTTCCACTGCAACCGGCGGGATTGCCACTACAGCTTCTGCGACAAGACGCGCTTTGTGCAGCACACGGCGCGCCACGAGAGGATGGACACGCTGATGGGCGATGACTTCCGCCAGTTTCGGGCCAACATGCAGTGCGGCGTAGCTAGTTGCTCCTATGCGGCATCAGTAACAGAGTCCTCCTCACAGCAGCAGCGAATAGGTGAGAGTTGTTTTAACATTGAAGTTTTAATCAAAAAGAATACTTATGTTGCTTAATTAATTAAATGCAAAAATTAATATAAATTAAAAAACCAATTAAATATCTCCCCCTTTCCCCGCAGATGACTCAAGTGGGGCAGCTTCCAAGAAGACGTCGCACTTTCACTGTAGAAAGTGCGACTATGTCTGCACAGATTCCAATAAAGTGGTGGCCCACCGACGGCTGCACTTGCGCCAGGACTATGTCCGCTCTGCAGGCTTCCGCAAGGTGGCCGGCAATGAGGCTTGCAACTCCCCATCCTGCTCCTATGTCCTGCGGCACACGCACTATCATTGTGTCACCTGCGATGGCGGCGTTCTCTCCCGGGCCCAGCTGTCGGCCCACAAGCACAGGACACCTTTGGCCAAGCCGGAGACGATTCCATAGGACGAAAGTAGTAGCCAAGCAAAGGCAATAGAAATATATAGAAAATTGAGAAGGGAAAGAAGGGAAACCTAGCTGATAAAACCTTGAAGTTTGCCATTGGATCATGAAAATAAACACAAAATATTATAAACTATGAATTTATATTTCACTATTTTACAATTTAAAAAAGTGTAATCAATTTTTTTATGATGATAATTATTATATATGGTTGAAAAAGACTCCTTTTATAATTTGCAAGCTTCTAATTAAATTTTTAAATATAAACTGCAAGGGTATAAATAAAATAAAATTGTAAATAAAATCTTTATGCATTATTTTATTTATGTATTTTTACATTCATACTTATTGTCTTTGCCTGGTTTCATCTCAAATAAACTCAAGGAAATATAATATCTTAAATCGGAAATGTAACTTATGCTTTTAGAATTATAATTCCTATTTTTCAATAATTATTATTAAACATCCTTCTTGTACAATTATTTATTTGTTCTTTTAGGAAATTGAACTGGACTTTTGATTTAAAACTAAATTGTATTTCCATTTCATGAACGTAAAAGTTAATTTAGAATAAATTATTCGGATGTAAATTATTGATAAGCAATAATTAATTGTCACAGCTGTTAAAATTCAATTAAATAAAATTATATTATATTATATTATGTACCTACTTCTTTTTGACATCAAATACTATGTGCTTTAAGATAAGGTAAGTGTGAGATAACCATAATAAATATAAAAACTATATATTTTACTTATTTTATTTTATAATCATGTATTCTTTTCTTGCAAAATTCTGTAGGCTTTAAAAATTATTTAAAGTGATTACAGAAGCATTATAAAACAGAGTTTCTAATGGTTTCTTTATTAAAAATGAGAGGAAGTTTCTTTTAAAAGGCAGCATTATTTATTTTAAAGCTAATATTTTATTTTTAAATGCAGAAATTATAGTGACTAATAAAGAACTTTATATTTCGTAAATACTTAATTAATACAAATTAATTATCTTCCTTAAAACAACTGCCTTACGTTATGGTAATCTTAAAAGTCCAGGCAAAGTCGAGTCCTCTCTTGTCAATATGATTCTTTGGAGGAAACACAATGTGCAGCTTATTACGATCCGTAGTCCACTAAAAAATTAAAAACTAAATTAAGAAACAGCTTCGTTAAATCCAAAATGTAATTCATACCTGAATTTCGGTGTCCTCCATGCCCAACATGACCACCTTTGTGCTTTGCTTGTTGAGGATATCTCCACCTGTACCCAAGTCAATGCCCGTCAACAAAACATTTTGGAAAATATTAATATCCCTGCCCAAAGGATATATATCCAGCTCATTGGTATCATAAGGATAATCCAGGACAAAGGCATAAACTGACACGATGCCATTGGAAGCCTCCTGGCTCCGAGTATACCAAACATTGGGTGTAATGGTATCATTCTGATAGATCCAAGTGGCAGAGCCATAGATGCCCTCGCCATTGATCTTCAGCCAGCGACCCATGTCCCTTAGACGCTCCTCGAAAATGGGCAGAATGGTGCCAAATTTGGTGGGTCCCACATTGATGAGGACATTGCCATTGCAGCTGACAGTGGTGACGATTTCTGGGAAATTAATTAACATTTAATTAACTAATCTTTACTATAAACTTAACCCACCTTTGATCACCTCCTTGGAGGTCATAAAGTCCGCCAGAGTGACATCAAAGCGCTGTCCCCAGCTGGTTTTGTCCAAAGTAAAGGCATTCTCCCACTTGTGGGCCTGCAGAACGCCAGGATTAAAGCGATCAGCGCAATTATAAAAGTCACCATGCAGGCAGGCGGTGCCAAAACCCCAGCGATCATTGGTGACCACCGTCTCCCTCACGGGACTATCATTGTACAGCCAGGCGATGAATTCCTCGGAGCGCCAGTACTTGGCTGGTGCCTCCCAATCGCCATCGGACCAGATGATCTCCGGCAGATACTGCTGCACCAGCTCCATTTGCTCGGGGCGCACTTTTCGGTCCACAAAATGCTGCTGCATGAGGAGATGCAGCTTGTCATCGGTCCACAGGGGATTGAACCACTCAAAGAGGGAGTAGTAGAGGCCAAATTTCAGGTCTGACTCCTTCCGAACGGCAGCAGCAAGTTCCTCTGTGATAGGGAGATGGGTTTTAGGGATCATATGATATATTTAGATGCAGTTAACCTACTAATTATATCTCTCTTGGGTCCCACATCCATGGAATTCCAGCCAAAGCTGCTCTTGGAGGGCCACAGCGTGAAGCCATCATGATGTTTGCTGGTGAGCACTACATATCTGTAGATTATAAAGAGAATTAATGATCGGAGAAGCAAAAAGATAAGCTTGAATTAAAGTATATATAATATAAACGAACCTGGCTCCGCTATCTCGGAAGAGTAACGCCCACTGAGTGGCATTGAATAGCTCAGCGGTGAATTGTCCAGCGAATTCCTGATAACTAAAGTCGGGCTTGTAATTGCGTTGCATGAATTGAATGTATTCTGGATTGCGAAGATCTAAATAATTAATTTAATAAATTAATATCAATTACAATATACATATATATATGTGTCGTAGTTATACCTACTTTTCCAATTAGTCCAGAACCATTCAGAGCCAAAGCTGGGCACTGAGTATACGCCGTAGTGCAGAAAGATGCCCACCTTGGCCTCGTCATACCACTGCGGCAGGGGTCTCTGGTCCAGGCTGGCCCAGTTGGGCTCGTAACGTGTCCGTGGTCCCGGCACCTGGGCCTCTACCACCTGCGAATCTGATAGCCAAGCGATTGGCAGAGCCAGCAGCAGAAGCGTCCAAGCGGAGATTGCCATTTCCTCAATTAGCCGGTGATACGAATTTGTTTGTTGTTTTGCTCCCTCAGATGGGTCTGCCTCGATCCACAATCAGAACTCAACTGAGAGCTGGGTCTGGGAAGGGGAACAATTCTCTGAGCAGGTCGGCAGCTGCCATAAATTCGCTTGTGTGGATGTATGGCAGATGTGTGATGGATATGTCGGGTGATGCACTTGAAAAGACGAGTGTAAACTAGAGCTAAAGATAATTTAAAAATATATTCGAGCTAGCAAAGTAAAATTAATAAAAATTATAATTATAAACAAAGGTAATTTCAATTTGAAGCTAAATTAAAATAGTAGTTAGTAGAGACGTTTTTGTGGAGAAAATATGAGTTTGATATGATAGAGTTTGTAGATTTTACTTAAATGTTATAATTAGTTCTTTCTGCTAAGCTTTAATATTATTTTTAAATATTTTTATGATATTTGTATACCATTTGTATTCTTATTTACTTCCTTTAAAGCGTATGTACATTTTTTCTGAGTGTTTTAAGAGCTTTGTATATATTTTAGCACCAAACTGATGATAAGAAATGAAATTGCGGTTTGTTTATCAGCGTTTCTAACTTGTAAACAGATTTAGCTTTCAAACAAAAGTTAGACAAACAAATGCATAATATTTATGGGCTCTAATTTTTAAGTTTTCAATGAAAAGGGTTACACACATGAGATATATACAATACTAAACAATACCCTTCACTTGTGCTCTATATTCAAGTTGAAACAGCTGATATTTTATAAACACAAGCCCATTATTTGTTTAGGCATTTAAAAGTAAGAAAAGTACCCAATGAATTACAATAAAATGACAAAAACAATATACAATTAAAAAAAGAATTAATCTCTCTAACCACCGATTTTTCGATTCCATTTAATTAATAATTTCAATAAAGTTAACTGCAAAAACAACTTGTATATGGTGTGGTCTGTGAGTGAATTCAAGACTCAAAGATCAAACCGTCCGACCGCGGTGCGATGACGCCGACAAACCCTTGGTGCATGGTGCCAGGACAATAGTGGTGGTGGTGGTGGCGGTGGGGGTGGCAAATCGCGACGTCGCCGGTTGTCCGAGAAATGCTCAGAGTCGAGTGCCGCCTTGAGATCGAATTCCGGGGTGCTATTACGCGCTATTTTATACATATAGTCGTACTTTTGAGCCAGTGTCAGGATGCTAGACTGGCCAGGACCATCGTGGAACTCCAAGGGAGTGAAACGGGAAAAGTTAATCAATGCCACCAGATCGGCAATGTAGTGGCTTTTCTCCTCCTCCTTGGAAAGCACAGCTCCACTAGTATTTCCTGCCGAAGTCTGCAACTGCTGCTGCTGCTGCTGAGCATTGGTTGGGGTCACATCTCCTGCTGACTGCTCCACATCGCCAGGCGAAGCTTCCGCAGGCACCGTCTCGGTGGGGCTATCAATGGCATAGATGCCATTATGCTTGAGATACATTTCCAGCAAGCAAAAGCGATCCGCCTCGGGCATCTTTCCGGCAATCACCTCCAGATAAGACTTAAATACATCCGGATTGAATTCGTAAACGCCCGACTGGGTGAGGGGGCTGGTGAAGTTGCATCTCAAGACCCAGCCCACTTGTTCGATCATATGCTGCTTGTTGAGCCGGTGGGCGCACTGGAAGAGCTGCAGCAGCTCCGTCATGCCGTAGGTGTCCTTGCGGCTCAGCAGCTCATGCATGCAATCCTCCTCAATGGACTGCACGAGATATTTGTTACCAAACTCGCACAGCTCCATCAAAGTCTCAAAGTCATACTTTTGCAGCTTGTGGTACTCATAGCCGTAAAGATAGTCCCGAAATATCTCAAATACAGCCGGATCCACATCGTCCAGTCGCACTTCGCCGCTGGCCGCCTCCGAGTAGTCCCCGTAGAGCATACGATCAAAGACCTCAGAGGCGCAGCTAAAGATGAGTTTGTGACAACGGAACCGTCTGTCGCCAAAGGATGTTTCAATGATAAAGCTGCAGTCCGAATGGCGATTGGATTGGCCAATCTCCACGAGGGAGGCACTCAACCTGCGATGTGGAGTTGTGCGCGTGTTGGGCCTGCAATGAGAGAGAGAGGGTAATGATCTCGGGGGGGATTTGCTGATATTATTACTCACCAGCCTGGATCGGCCATCTTGACCGATGCACTTTAATATTTCGAACAAGAAATTTTGCCTTGAATTTGTTTCGAAACTAATGTGATAACTGCTGACTGACTGACTTAACATACGTACAAAATGTGACTCCAAAATAGGGGAAAAAAGTAAGATATATCCATTCCAAAGACTACTTGGATTGACCTAAAAAGGAGAGGATTAAATAAAATAAAATTAAAACATAGAAAAACTGAAGCCAGCAAGTTTCTTACCATTATCAGCAAGTCCAAGTGAGTTAGATGAAAGGACTAAAGTTTCATGTTCAATAACTCTCTTGTTTATCAACCGATTTCACTGAAATTTTGGCAAGATCATCATCTGAAAACCTATAACCCTTTTTCAATTAAAACATCTCATCTCAATTGAACATAACAGTTTATTTTTTATTATCTTTTTTTCATGCTTTTGCCTTGCTTGCACTTATTTGTTTTTTTAATTGGTTTTTTTTTTTTTTTTTTGTTGCTGACATAAAAGGTTTTGGCTTTGCATTCAATTTCATTTCCATTCTATTTGCACCTGTGTTCTATTAATAACTCGCATACCTACATATAAATACACCTGTGTGTTTGCATTGCATTAAAAGTTCAACAGATCGAAGGTTAGAGAGTGAGTGTGTGTGTGTTTGGTGTGTGTTGCCTGGACTGTAGTAAATAGTTGTGTGGATCAAGTTGCTTTATTATCTACATAGTTTCTCTGGGGAGGTGAACCATTGTGATACACAAAATTTTCCTCTAATATGCTAAACATCAGCTTCTGCTTCTGCTTTCTTTTCTAAAGTAATTTTCCTTCATTGCCATTTGAGTTCGCTATGGGCTATTAACACAACACAATACAGTTAGTGGTACAACATACAAGTCCCTTCTATTTATTTTTGGGCAGAAATCCGAAGCATAAATCTGTGGTTTGTTTTGTTTTTACTCATTACCCTATATATATATATTTATTTAATTGTTCCGATCAATCACCAACTTGGTTTAAAATTGCCATACTTTAACAAGGTGTAGGAGGAGGAGTGTGGAGTGTATTCTCTTTCGTAGCATACCTTTTCGGAGATTATTTGGTGCCGTCTTGGGTGTAGGAGTGTGTGTTAACATACAAAGTCGTGAAATATTCGGTGCATAACGGCAGGCGACGGTTCGCAGTGGTTGAATGTGACTTTTCGGTGCATATCCTCAGGCTGTTTTGTGACAAATTACACTGCTTGGAAAATTTAGGTGAATTGTGGTATTTTTTAAAACTGTTTTCCTTGCTTTTAGTACAGGCTTAGAACAGGTAAGGTGATTTATGTTTAAGAACTATTAAACGCACTAATTGAAACAATTATCGTAGGTTAGTGACAAGAAAAGAACTTAAATCTGATATAATTTAAAAAATTATAAACAACAAAGATCTATGTCATTACAAAACCTAATAAAGGTCTCGAATAATCAATTAAAAAACAAGCAGTAACAAAATTCTAGTATAAAAGTAGATAAGTTTACAAAACCCTTGAAAATGTGTCCAAAATACAGAAGTTACATATCGAAAATATTGCCTTTTACATGAAACTATTATCTGTGTTATAAAACAACATAATATATTTTAGTGTGCTTTTGTTTGTCTCCTTTTCAGATTTATTTTGTATCTAATATAACATATATTTCGGGCTAACTTATAGCCACTTTAAATACTCAATTTATGTACAGACTTTTCTTTAAAACAGTATTGATCGTTATTTCAACATCAAACAGTATTGATCGTTATTTCAATACTGTTTTAAAGAAAAGACAAATACGTTCTAAACACATTTTCAAGGATTTGAAAAACCGCTAAAATTTCTATTTAACATTTAATAAATTTGGCATAAAACAATATATAAGAAAACTAATTGGAAAATATATATAGCAATAAATCGAATCTTCCTGTGTTGCTTCCCTAATACATATACATATCTTTATAGTGAAGTTAATCTTGTGTGTTTTTTTTTTGAGTAGTTCAAAACTCTTTATTATTATTGCTGCCTTGAAGGCGTTGACTTTGCATTTGCACTCAGGCTTCAGTCAGGAATTGTTTTTCATTTCTTCATTGTTTTTATTTTGTAGTTTTTAGACGAGGAAGGAGGTTAAAATACTTGTAAAGCATAAGCACGCGACAACTCTAAACTCTACGCTTGCAGCCCCCTCGCTCTCCCTCGGCCCCGCCGTCTCTATACAATAAGTACATATCTAAATCAACGTTACGGAACTACGATGCCAACTTCGATTAGCGTTTTCAATAATTTTGCTGCTTGTGTGTCATGCTGCTTGTTGTTTTTGCATTTAGCTGTTTTGCATTTTTATGTTTTCTATTATTTCGTTTGTTTTTTTTGTTTTTGTTTTTATTATTTTTACAATATTTTCAACTTTAGGATCATAGATGTAACATTAAATAACATTTTTGCGTAAATCTAGTATTTCTAATGTTTTTTTTTTGTTGTGGCTGTTGCTGCTGCGGCACTCCTCCTGCTCTCTGCTTTGCCCTGCTGCCGCACCACACTATGCCGTGGTGGTGGAGGACGCAGCTGCAGTGGCTCCTCCTGCCCCACCGACTACACCGCCGCCACCACCACCGCCCGCCGCATTGCACTGTATGAGCCCACTGTGCTGCTGCTGCTGTTGCTGTGCCTGCTGCTGCGCCGCATGATGGTGATGGCCATGGTGTCCGTGTCCATGGTGATGATGGTTATGGTGGTGATGGTTCAAGTGATTCAGATTATGATTATTGTTATTATTGTTGCTAAAGTTTAAATGTAGTGCGCCCGCGCCATTGTTCAAAGCGGCCGCATCCGGTGCTCCGGTTGCCGCTCCACCCGCTCCCGCCGCCGCCGCCTGAGGAACCGCTGAGGTGCAGTAGCGCGTTGTATCACCAAACTCGCCGCTGGTCAGGTCGCCCAGTATGCCGCCAAGCAGGCCGCTGCTGCCGGCCGGCTTGCAGCCCGCCCCAGCCTCTGGCTGCGTGCAAATTGGCGGCGCCGCCGCATCGCCATCGATCAGGGAGACAGACGCGGAGGCGGATGTGCTGCCATTGTTGCTTTGTGAATTGACATGCAGGGCCTCCGCCGAGGAGGTGCTGTTGCTATTGCTGCTGCTGTTATGGTGTTGCTGTTGGAGCTGATGATGCTGCAGGTCACCTGAGGCTGAGGCGGCAGCGGCGGCGGAGGAGTGATCATGGACCGACGACGAGGATGAGGCATCCTGACAGCCACCAGTGTCATCGGTGAGGCGTAGGGCCACCTCCAAATCGCGCAAAACGTCCGTCTCCTTCTCATCGATCAGGTTGAAGCGCCGGTGCAGGGCGGTGAGGTGCGCGAACGTCAGATTTAGATGGGTGTGCAAGCCGAGCAGCGCGATTTCTCGGAAATGCGCCGCATACAGATGCGCTATCACATGAAATTGCAAGCGTAGTATCTTCCGCGCGATCGACTCGAACGAGCCGGGGAACTCGTTGGCGTATTTGGTTGGGAATATCGACTCATCGCTGACCGTCTTTTGGGTGAAAGTCATCACATAGTCGATGTACTGCGGCGCTGCTACGCGCGTCTTCTTGCCCTTCTCGTCGAACCATAAGTACGTTCTGTTTAAATGAGAATTAAGTCAAGTTAGTGGAGTTTTTAAGAGTATTTCAAATTGCATTTATTAGCTTACCTGTTGCCCGGTCCGGTCATATCGGCACAACCGGATTGTGTACAAAATTCACTAATAGTTCCATAGACCAAGTTCACGTGCTCAAATAGAGCCAGGGCTGAAATTGAAGAAGAGTAAATAAAATTGATTAATAATCTTGGTTGTTATGGAAATCGAAGCTTATTTTAAATTTATGGAACATGTAGGGTTCAATTTTTAAGTTTTCTGCCCAAAAATAAAATAATTGTTGGAAAATATCTAACAAGAAAAGTTAAGCTACTAATGGTGATAGTAAAACACTATATCTTTAACGAAAATATGTATTATTTTCCTAAAAATCTATGCACTTATTTTATTTCTTAACAAGAGCAGGCATATAGGGTAATATATTTGCCAGGAAACCCTTCCGAAAACCAAATTTAAAACAGTTTTTGAGACTTTTAACAACAGCTTCTAGTTCTTAAGCTACTGGTGATATCAGAATTAATAAATTTAATTGATATTATCGATTATTTTCCTAAAATTCAAAGCACTTTCTCCACAGAGAAGTCAAATATATTACATCTTTTTAGTAAATCCATCAAAAACCTAAATGAAAATGCTTTTCAGAAATATTTAAGCCGCCAATGATAATTCTGTGAAAACAGATAACATCTTATCATCGATTTCAGTAGGACGCCTGCCTCTGGTATTGATTTCTTGCAGAGCCTGCTCTCTATAGATAAGACCAAGCTGTGTGAGTGGAGAGCCCACCCGGTAAGGTCAATGCCGAACCAATATTTGCACAAGTGTCCTCATTACGTCAGCCGGCAGAGGTGCATTATGAAATGGCAAGCAGCAGCAGCAACAGTATTTGGAGCAAAAATAAACCCAATTCGAAGATAAGCCAAGGAGGGGGTGGTGAGTCTCTAAAGTCAGCAATCTTGAATATTAAATTTGCATATGAACTTGCAGCTGACGCCATCGGGCTTCGGGCGACGTCAACTGACCCTGATCGTCGCGCCCACGACAAACACAGTTTGGCTTTGATTGTTTTTTCCAAAAAAAACCCAAAGGGAGATGGAAAAATTAAAGAAGCTTGAAGATGGGTATGGGAGGAGGAGCCTCCGGGGGCCTTTGGCGGCTACAATTTGCTGATACATTGCCAATTATTCGCCTCATTTGAGTCAACAAAGAACTGTGTAATTTGCATTCTGCCACCCAGCAAACAGATTATTTACAAGATGATGTAATATTCTCAACTCAAAATCGATTCTGTTCTCCTACGATGATGTAAGCCGAGAAGAAGACTCCTCCAGGCGAAGGGGCTAATTAAGATGTGACTCACAGAAGATTTGGGGAGAGGGAGGGAGGCATAGAAATGTGTCTATAAATCCTCTAATTCAATTTAATTAAGCTGCAAGTGATGTAAGCTCGATTAGCTAAGAAGATATATGGGTTTGTGTAAATATAGGGGCTTTTTTTTAATATTTATAATTGATTTGTAGGTTTTATAATGAAACTAAAACACAAATCACCTGATTTTTACCCCAATATTATGTGGGTTCCCCTGCACTTGCCAGACTGCAGCCAAAAGATAATGCTATCGGTCACTCTATATATTCCTCTGGCCAAGTTCATTGGCTGAGTGACGGATAATGTATAAGTTTAGTGCCCTCCGGCGGAAAGGTAGGCACTGTAGTGTCTCATAAATCGGGGCACTCAACCGGAGCCGCCACTAAGTGGCCAAAGGCGAGATTAGGCATTATCAAACTTTTGCCAAACAAAAACACAGCAGCCACAGGCAGCTCACCCGCTTATTAAACTCATTTGTAAATCACACGATAAAGCTGACAATAACAATGGGGGTAGAATAACAAAAATAAAAGCAATTTAAAAAGCAAATCGAACGAGAAAAGTAAGGAAAATCACGTGAATTTTAAATGGGATGAGGTGGAGATTGTACTAGGGAGTGGGGAATTATGAAAATATTGAGTAATAATAATGTTAAATATTTTATATTAAAAGGGAGACTGACTGACAGCTGACTGTCATTGCTTACAATTGAATTTCAACGTTTGCGCTGTCACAGAATTTAGAATTTGGCATTTTTAGAGTACTCTTAAAAAACTTTTTATATAATTAAGTTTTAAATATGAAATTATTATCTATATATCTAGTTATCCATCTATATATCTTTAGTTATAAGAAATTATTATGCAAATATCAATCCATTTAGGAAAATTAAAAAGAAATATGCCAAAGAGGTACTCCAAAAACTTTAAAATTCCCAGAAATATTCC
The DNA here is from genome assembly GCA_008042485.1 of Drosophila mayri. Classification (NCBI taxonomy): domain Eukaryota; kingdom Metazoa; phylum Arthropoda; class Insecta; order Diptera; family Drosophilidae; genus Drosophila; species Drosophila mayri. The sequence continues at coordinate 45,367 of VNJN01004649.1, read as the reverse complement.
TAAATTCAACTCCTTTCTAGAACTCTTTTTCTCTAAATTAAATTAAACTTTATAATTCATAATTTCCTTTATATAAACTTACTGTGTGACGCTAGCCATTCATTATAATCCAAACCAGCTGGAAGATCCACTAAGGCTTTGAGATCAGCTTCAGGTAATTTACGTTCTAGGACACTCTCCTCCAAATACAATTTGGTGTCTGTTGAATTTTGATCGCCATCGCGTTCCTTGCGACGGGCCTTGCTGTAAATATACAAAAAATAAAAGCAACAATTAAATAACATTCACTTTTAATAGGGAAAAATTTAAAGAACAAATATATGGCAAAGTATCTGTAAAAAGGAGTCTCACCCAGCTACGCATAGAAAACTATCAACTGAATCCTGAGCATAACGGTACAGGGTACCAATGGTATCACCGATTTTAGAGGGTATTGTCGTCACTTGCCACATAAACCGTGCCGTTCTCAACAGACATTTAATCACATAAGAAGTCGGTGGAGACGGTGGTGGCGTTGCCGAGGTTGTGGCTGTCGTTGTTGTCGTCACAGTTGATATCGTTGAGGTCGAGGACGTTGATGGCGAACTACTATGGGCCAATTTTCTCTTTGAATCCGTTGCAGATACAAATGTTACACCCACTATTCTTGTTGTTGTTGTTGTTGTTGGCACCTTTGAGCTTAGAGTTTCTTTCATTTTTTGGTATTGTTTACATTGCTTTGGTCATCGTGCCACCTGCGATCCGCAAATGGAATCAAATTAGCCACAAAAACGAACCCCAACCGGAACAGAATCGAAAAGCTCAAGGGGACTGGGTTTAAAATCTTATCGTGAGGAGTTAGAATCAGAAAACTGGAACTGAAAAGTTAGGTTTTCATTGGTAACTGTGGGAAAACCACTATCAAAGGGCCTAAGGGGACTTTGGGTCTTATGATATTTATGTATCTTGACAGGAAGATCCTACAAACCTTGAAAATTAAGTGAGTTGTGATAAAAAATAGGAACTTGTAAAGGTTAATTACAAGTTTTAAGTATAAAGGGTGAGTAAAAGGGAACTATAAGATCTTATTTGGTTCTTTTTTGATCATACCCAAGAACTATATCATTTTTAGAGTCTAAAATAATATTATTTTAACAGTTTCAGCTTTCCTTTTATTATTTTGAATATATTTAAATAAATCAAAACCTAAAACTGCTAGTAATGAACCTCTAAACTCGCCTGGTACCTTCAACTTGGGAAAATAATTCACTTGGGCAGAAAACTTACATTTTTTAAACCTTTTCAATTAATTTTCTAAAAAAAAACTAAACCTTTTCGTGGCGTATAATAATTATTCAGCAAATTTTGCCACTCTAACTTTATTTATAATTTCTAAAAATCTCGACAGACCGACATGGCCAGTAGCTTGTAAAAAAAAAACCATAATTCTTATCAAAGCGAAGAATCAACAATTGTTTTTATGATTTTTTTTGTTGGTTTTCATTTATGCAGAGACCGGAAAAGTGCGTAGCATGTGCCTGGGTTCAGCGAGCCAAAAAAAATCCAAATTTATCAGAGGCAAAGCGGCTCTTTTAAGCATTTAAACAAATAAACTTAGTTCTGATTATAATTATGCCATCCCAGCAGCAGCAGCAGCAACCCAGCTCCGCCATGAAGGCAGCCAAGCGCGCTGATAAAACTTGAATACATAAACACACATATGCACATGACTAGTATATAGTCAACGTATATAAGCCACAATTGTGCGCATTTGTTTTCCATTATTTGCTGGTAGGCACCCACAGGTGAGCCCAGGTAACCCCCAAAGAGAACATTTCCCGTTTTTGTTTTTTTGGGTGCTCCACAGAGATAATGGAAATCCACGAAAATGGGGGAAATGCCAGTTGGGTGTGCAGCTCAAGGGAAGGGCAGGGGTTCCTGGTTGCCACTTGAAGTAATAGTTATTCCATCAAGTGCCAAATAATGCCAAGGACCCCCCATATATCGATCTAGTTACCTTCGGGGAAGAGGTTTTTTTTTTTTTTTTTTTTTTTGTGGCACCAAATTTGCGTGTCAGGTCAGAGAGGCGTTGAGAGGTCGTTCCGTATGGTTTGTGCTCGAGTCTCGGTTTTAATGCACTGCCAACGGATGTGTAGCCACCGATGGCATATAAAGATTGCAGGGGAACTCGAGGCCAGGTGAGAGACCTGTAATCAGGGGCAACTTGAGGTGGAAAATCCTTGCAAATTTTCACTAACAACCAAATTTTTCTGATTTCTAATTCTGTATGTTCTTTTCAAAAACAAAGCAAACCTAAACAAAGCTTGGGAAAATAATGATAAAAATATTTGCACAAGTTTACAAGTTATAAAAAATGTGCTAAAGGTTTCAAGCTGAATTGAATTCATTTCCTTTTCGAATTTCAATCCTCTCTCTGATGCCTTCGTGACCCAAATCTTTTGAAGGAGCTGTGAAGAAAAACACGTTCTTTTGGAAAGTTCTTAGTCGATAACCCAAGTTGCGTCACAGTTTTATGACTCCTCCGATCGAACGAGAACTTCTTCGAGCAAACAAACCATTAACCTAAACACACACAGTCACAGTTTTACACACAATTTACACTCGGGGGGCCAATTAAAGTGACGTGTTATGTGGCGCGATAAGATGGCTTCTTTTTGGTTTCTTTGCAATTTCACAAGAAGTTCCACGGAAACGTCACAACAGGCACTAAAAAACTGGGTTTTATTGAGTCGCTTCCCTTCTTAGCTATTTTTTTGTTTGGTTTTTATACAAAATAAACACCTCTCTTGTGTGTGACAGAATAGGCCGCAAATATATTTGCACGTTTGTATTTTATTTCGCATTTCGAACTGCGTCGCTGCGAGTCAAGCTAAGACCTAAAACTAAAAGCCACTAAAAACGAATCGAAATGGAAACGAAGAGCCCCAAAATGGGTGCATAAAAAACTGGTGATAAATAAAATTGAAACTCACAAAAACAGTTCCGTATTGGCACGAAATGGTGTTGGATAAAGGTGCCTTGCGATAAGGCATTTAATTTGAAATATTTAGAAATGGCCTGGCCAAGAATCAATTAGCCAAAAGAGAGACTCTATACTCAAGGGAATACTTGGCCAATAACCAATAACAGAACCCGAAGAGAACCTGTCCTAATGTTATATTTATTGTACTTGCGTATAGTGTGAATCGAATGATATGAAGCATATGGCACAAAGCCCTGGAGAGGCTCTATAAATGGGCCATATGAGCCCCGCTATTAGAATGGCCCTGGGCACACATGTCCATGTTCATGCCCAAGTCCATAACCATGCCCATGTCCCACTCGCATTTCCCTTTCCTCAACCCCTTTATCACTTTAGATAAAAGCATGGCAGAATCTGGGGCTTTCCCGACTTTTACCCTGGAAATATATATCCTACTCCTCCTAACCATATGCTCTACGGACAAAACCAATCACCGTGATATGAATCTATCAATTAAAAGGCTTTTGCTGTTGCCATATACATAGGTACAGTTATCTTTCTATATATTATATGGTATATATGCATATCGTACTGAAAAGTCGCACAGTCACTTGAATCACAACACAACTTTCAGGTGCTTATCGCAGATTTCCCTTGATAAGAGCTAAACAAATATCAATTTTGCCAGCAAGGAAGCGTGGCTTTTGATTTACAAATATCACAAGTTAAACAAGCTGAAGGAAACTCAAGTCAAACTTAAGTTCGAAAAGAAAAGAAAAGGCAAAAATGGGGTTTTATCGTTTTTAAATATATAAATAAATCATTTTCTATATATTTTCCCCCTTTTTTTTATTCTTGCTGATAAAACCTAGTCCCTATACATTAACCTTGTGGGAAGGGAATAAACTACACATTCGTATTCCTATGACACACATATGGCCATAATTAAAACGGTTTGTTTATGCTGATATTTCTATATCAGAAAGCGTGCTGTTTATATAGCCCACTGATGATGATGAAATCGAAATGGAAATATGGATATATAGGGCTGACTAACTGGGCTGATTATTATTACAGAAAGGAGAGGGGAAAATAGCAATTGAAATGTATTTCCTAATATTCAAACAATGACAATAAACAAAGCCGCATCTCCGACAATAGACAATGGCAGACACCCGTAGACAATCCTGAAACCTATCGCTGTTTTTCCATAACTGCTGCTGATATCAAGTCTGTGTGTGTATATGTATTTAGCTAGATAAATACCCGCCTTATATGCCACACCAATGTGGGTGAGTTTGAGGGCGGGCGGGTTATTGTTTTTGTTGACGATGTTGAAAGTTGCAGGCGGTTGTAAGTGGCCAAAGGTGTTGAAATGGCTATAAGAGCCCGAGGGGAGTAAGCAAGATAAGTTAATGGGGGCCCAGAATGCAAGCTAACAATTACACTAACAAAGACAATGGCAAGAAAAGCAAAACAACAAAAAAAAAAGTACTGATAAGATACAGATACATTTACAGGGTAAAGTGATCGGAACAAAACACACGCCAAAGCTATAAACGAGACCCTAAAAACAGGGAAATATATATTTTTAATTTCCTTAAAAAAAAAAAATAACAATAAACCATTTATTAGGATATTAAAATGTATGACTTGTTAATAGTATTTTTATTATTAAATATTTTTAGTCAAGCATTCACCCATCATTTCCTTATTTTTGTAGCTTGAAGCTTTCACTGTCAGAATTCGCCACAAACCTTTGTTTATTGTCAAGCCAATCCATGTCATGATGGGAATGATGTAATGGTCTATGGTCTATGGTGTCTATGGCTGCCATAAACTAGCTCAGACTCTGACTTCAACTGGCTGATGTGTGTTATTGTGGCTCTCTTTGTGTTTAACACTCGAGGCAAAAGGGCCCAGCCAAGCCACAGACACATGGCGAAAAAATATATATATATAAAAGAAACATCTACTGCCAAAATGAGCATGGAAACGTGACAGAATAATGGCATCACATAAACGTCTCATTGATACACGATATCCCAGGGTGCGATGAAGTAAATGGCATACATAAGAAGTTAGCCACAAGCCAAATGTGGGCCAGTCTCACTCGTCACAGAGGCAAATGGAGCTGCCTCAAATTACACTCGAGTTGGAGATGAAATTGAGTTGAAGTATTATATACATAAGTCTATAGGGACTTTGTTGACCAAGGCAGATTTTCAGATCTTTAATATTTTGAGTAGGAAATAATATTTTCTAAGAAGTAATCCTAAGCAAAATATATGTTTTTAGCTATCAGTATTTATATCAGTAAGTTTACGGGGCTCCAAATGGATTTTATGGCTCCCAGAGGATTTGTTTCTTAATAAAAATAATAAACAGAATATCTTAAGAGGTAATCTATAAAGTAGATTAGCTTTAAAAATTTTTCGACACTTTAAAAATTGAAACCCAAATATGTTTCAATAATATCACAATTATTTATTTAATAATATACAATTCCCTTTATTATTTATCCCTTTTTCGGCTTGGGGACTATTAACACTGCTTATCCCAGAGTTCACAATTTGTCGTAGTTGTCAGCTCTGAGCTGCTATCCGCATCTGTAAAATGTATCTGCCTGTGGAAACCGGTTGGAACCGTTCACTCGTTCAGATTTTTCATATAGAAAATGCATAATAATACTAATGGCGAGGGCGGCTCTAGAGGCCACTCAACCGGGCGCGAATTACGTCATGCGGGCGAGCGGTGCATTTATCCAGTTGGATTCACCACACAGCACTGGACTTGGCACAGCCAATTGTTTACTTTATTGACATGGCCAAGGGGTAATTATCTAGTGGGCGGAGGGGGGAAGAAACTTGTAAAAACACCTAAAACTTAAGCAATTAAAAGAGTATCGTAAGGTTTAGCCCAAGCGTGCGTATAAATTATCATGGCAAATCGAAGCCAAGTGAAGCCATTAATTAACTCAAGTACAAAGACTGGCGATATTGTGAGTGTCTGCTGCCCTCCTTTGATCGATGTCAATTCGTGAGTCAACCGAATTCATGAGCAGGGAAAATAGGAGACGGCGCACAAGTGCATCGAATAAATCATTGCGTTGGGAGGAAGGGGGGAAACGATTAAGAAATCCGTGGGGGAGAGGGGTACACCAATTGTCGCCTTTTAGAAACTATTTCGTTGATGACAATTAAAGTTGAGTCAGTGGGTATATTTTATTTATCAATTTTAAGGTATTTAAGGTGACTTTTCAAAGTAATTGAAAGGTATTTTCATGTTTAAAACAACTTATTTTGTATACAATATAAACCTTATAGAAGGTAAGTTTTTTTTTTTTTTAGATTTTTAATTCTTTAAATTGTTAGTTTACTTTCCAGAAACTCAAACTTGGATTTCTAAAGACTTTCTAGTTCTTTTATTTATTCATTCTTCATTACATTTAAATAAGTTTAAAATTACTTTTTCCCTTTTTTATAAACAAATCAACACTAAATTCCTTGCGCATTATCAATCATTGAAATGGAAGCTTTTTGTTTCAAATAAACCCTCCTCTCTCGTGATAAGATTATTCTACAGTCCCCACAGGAGCTTTCAGATTGTGTTCTATGTAGTAACTACACATTAACCAATTAACCCATTAAAGGCTTTTTCTTTATATATAGACGTATGCCATCGTAACTGTGTTCTGAGTCAAGTGGCGGCGAAAAAAAAAAACAAAAACGAATGCAGAAAATTAAAAGAAACTTCACAAAACAGACAATGCGGCGTCGATCTATGGAGGAGGGAGCGGCCCGGGGGGATGGGGTTTCAAACAAATGACAAACTTTTTGAAGGTTAACCGTGGGGGGGCCGAGGGGGGGCGGTTTAATCGGGTGTCGAACGCGTTTTTCAAGTCCATTGAAACGAGTGACGTGAGCGGCGGAGCTGATGTTGACGTTAAAGCTAACGTTACGCTTACGTTTTTGAGGGAAGCGGTTCGTTTTTTAGCATATAAACAATAAGGGAAATATGTTTATTATTGATTTGGTTTTATAATATATTTTTATTAAATTTTAAACATTTCTTTATAAAAGTTATGGTTTATTTGTGATTAAATATGAGTCATTTTGAGGTAACTTTAATTTATTAGAAGAAATCTTTGCAGTTTCTTAACTAAAACATATTTTTCTTGTTTTTATTTTGTTTAGTTTCACTTTTCTCTCAATATTCGCATTTTCTTTTTGTTTCGCTTCATTTATGGCTCATTCCGCGTACCGTTAACTGTGGCAAATGAGCTTTCGATCACATTAATTTCTTCTAGTGTATACTTTTATGATTTCTTGTTGTTATTTCATTGGGAATATCATTGATTCACTGCTGTTTTTGTTTTATTCTTTTTAGTTTTATTTTATTTTTTTTTGCTGCGTGCGTGCGGCCCGCCGTTGGCAGCGGAATCAGAAGACTGTGTTTGTCTGTCTGTCGCGCGCACCTTTGCCTCGGCGCAGCCCGCTTTGATTGTTGGGGGCTAGAGCGAGAGGGCCCGAGCCCCATTAGAAGCGGGAGAGTGAGCACGGCCCCAGCGAGAGAGGGAGAGCTAGTGAGTGGGAGCCCCCAGCCAGGGGAGAACAAAACAGAAGAAAATCAGCTGTGTGTTTGGGGCTCTCTCTCTCTCTCTCCCCCCCACCTCAGCGGGTAGTATTTGCTCGCTCTCTCCCCCATCACCTGGTTGCTGCACTTTGAATGAAATTGGTAACGGCAGTTTTTTGCATATGAGTTTTCAGATACCTTTGCATATTGCGCAAATACAAATACAAATACAAAGCTAACATAAATTTTGTTATGTAAACACGCTCGCAGGGTTCTGGTCGCTGCTGCTGCTGATGCTGGTACTTCCCCTTCATCTACTTCCTCTTTTTCTTGGTTGCCGAATGACGCAGACGAATGTCCCCAAAGCGAGATGTCGATTGGGGACTGCAGAAAAAGACGACGTAAGCAAAAAACGGAAGAGCTACAGTGCAGTCTGTGTAGACCGGAAACTCTCGAAGGAAAGTTGAAAAATTCATTGCCTACTTCAAGGGGCTTCGCTCGCTCAATAACTCCCACAAAATCTCCACACCTTTTAATCATTATTAGCTGATCAAGCCAGTTTAAAGTATATATATAATATGCAAATTGACATGTTTAAGCTAATAAATTATCTTAACTGCATTTATTATTATGGTTTTTATAGACATTCTACATTTATTTTAAATTTCTGAAAGATGACTAGACTTTGTATAAGCTCTTGATTTATATAGAATAACTCGTTCCATAATTTTGCTCAAATAAAACATGAAATTTAAATATATCAAAAAAGAAACCATAAATTTGTTTATAAAATAATAGAATCCCCTCTGTACTGGGCTTAGAAAAACGAAAAGTACAACAAAACTTGCGACAATCAAACAGCTGCGCGCCATCCAAATGAAAATCAAGATGGGTAAAGCCACAGATAGACTATAGCCTGAGCAAGATGGCAATAGATTGTGGGAGGGAGATAGTGAAACGTTTCGTCAAATTGCTCGTTTGCCCCATCAGCGCCGTTTGCCTTTGCCTTTGCCAAGTTCAAAATTATTTAAAACAATTAATATTCATTTTGTTCCGTGTTGTTTTCGGTATGTTGTTGTTGTTCCTTTCAATTAGCCTTGCCCGCGCTGATGATGATCATTTGGGCTGCCCCGCTTCCCCCTGCCCAGCCACGTTTGATGAAGGTGTCAAAAATTGCAGCCATAAATTAATAAAAACAATCTCACAAAACGGCCAAATAGCCAGAAAATGTATTCAATTAATCGCAAAGCGGAGACAACAGAACATGAATTTTGTGTTTTGTATTCTTTAAATACAAATTTTAATAATATGAACAAAAGATCAGAAAATTTAAGGAAAAATGTATATTATAGATGTGAAAAAATGTATTCCTTTTAAGGATTTTGTGTTGAAATTGTTTCATAAAATTTCTTTTAATTTTGTTAACAATCTCTACACTTTCTATGAAATTATGGTTTCAATTACCTATTGTTTTCTTTGTTTATTTATATAAATTCATAGTAAAAAATATATATAAATATTGATAACAATTAAAACCTATTAACAAATAATTCAACACTTTAAGGCAATAGCTTTTCTCTTTTCTAAATATCCACAGGATAAAGGCCATTAATATCTACTTCATTATTCTAGAAAGAGAGTCTATCTACAACAGGGAAGTAATTTCCAATTTAATTATATTGTTTTCAGCACAATAGCAACCGATTGCCACAGATGTCAGCTAAATGATGAAGCTAGTGGAGTTCTATTGATTTTGCATGTGGAAGCAGCAGCTGTAGACAATGGCAGCCACTGTGGGGCTCTGTGGAGCGGCTCATGGCGAACGCATTAATCTATCAGAGCCACGCTCCATTTACGCCAAGAGGGGAGCGGTGCTATGTACCTCTCCCCCCCAAAACCCCCCTATACGATGCAATGAAATGTATGTCACAATTAACAATGGAAATTACGCATTAATCAAGCACAACAACAATAACAATAAAATCAATCCATAATAACAGAGTTTTACAATTATTGAAGCAAGTTTATAATTAATTAGAAAGATTCTTTAGAGAATAATAAAAGTTCTCCTTTAAAGCTCTACAATTTATTTATACAATTAAATATAAAGAAAGGCGCTTGTTTTTCTCTGTGTAAGCCCCTATACAGAATCAGGAAAAATACATTTTAATTAATTTAATTTCTTGTTGTTTTTTGTCCAAGACGGATGTCTGACAGTCGACTTTGGGGGCTATTGGCAAGGAAATGGTTTAAGCTCGGATGATATGAATCAGCTTCTGCCAAATTGTGAACGAATCCCAATCATTTTGCTGCTAAAGCTATCTCTTTCTCTTTGGCTCAAGACAAAAGCCCGGCTATAAATCGAAAAGTACCGTTTTTGCTTGCTTTGGAACTGCTGTGGCACTCAGTAAGCATACAAAAATAAAGAGGAAATTCAATGTATCAAAAGACAGATACCCTGTAGGTACCTGTAGGTATTATATAGAATTTTTGCTTATTGTTAAAAAGTATAAATTCATATAAAGCAACCCAAGCTTTAAAGAATTTTTTATCAATATTAAAATTTTATATTATTTTTCATCAGAAAATTGTACCTGAACTCAAATTCCCTTTTTTTTAGAAGCTTCACTTCTGTTACATAGTATTTATATAGTATAGTATTTTTGGGTAATTTTTTAAAGCTTAAATAAAGTTAAAAAGCTGAAATAAATATAAAGAAACCCAAGCTTATATAGATATTTCTATAAAGATTTTATTTTTTCTTTAATTTTCCCTGAATAAAATGTGTTTCCTGCTTCCGGCTTGCTTACATCTTAAAAAGATATATCTAAGATCTACATCTTTAAGATCTAATTGCTGAAGAACATGTATCTTTAAGATATCTTTATGCGTATGCAGTACAACTCATCATGGTTAAGTTTGTCGGATATAACCAGAATCTCATGCTGAGCCAAGAGAGTCAAGTTATTGGCTGGGAATGGGAACTGGTAACTGGTGACTGGCGGCTGGTTACTGGTTACTGGTTACTACCAACTGGGAGAAGACTCTCTCACAAGCACAGCTGACGACAGCAGCTGTTGGGTTTGGGTACTCATTTTGTGTATGTGAACTGGGTGACTCATTTGGCCCCCCACCTTGCCCACCGGCCATCCCGTTCAAAGTCGGGTGACGACAACTGACATTAATGTTGCGCTGATGAAGGCAAAGAAAAAAAAATAAAAACAAAAGACACAAAGTAATAATAATAATAATGGAAAGTATTTAAAAGAGAGAGAGAAAGAGGGGGAGACGGACAGGTAGATGGATGGCAGCTGATGACGGGCCATCACATGCGGCTAAATGGATTAAAAAGCGGCCAAAAGAGAGTGAGACTAGAGAGAGAGAGGGAAAATCGCACAGCCGGAACTTGGTCCGAAGTCAAGGTAAACTTTTATGAGCTACAAGTTACTCATAAACATACTTTTTTTTTGCTTTTGCAATTTTGCATGCGGGTGAAATTGAAAATATAAATAAAAGTTGCCAAAGTGTGTTTGCGGTGGCAATTTACTAAAAACCAAACCCACAAAGACATACAAATAGACAACTAAAGCTCTTATTTTAATGAATAAAGATAGTTTTTCAGATAATAATACAAATTTTTTAAGCTTCAATTGTCATCATTTTTGTTTAGATTTTGAGCTCTCAATGTGGATTTTGGGAAATTTCCGTTGACCTTTACTTGGATTTCCCCCTGTTCCAAATCTTTAACTTTTGCCAGACGCCGGGCTAGGCTAATGGTCAAATAATTACAGTCAACATCTGGACAGCTAACGTTATCCGCCGGCTACCGTTGCACAATTGCCGGTCGGTTTAACCAGGGGTCAGGGGGGTCGAACGCCAAAGAATACAGTTGGTTTTATGTCAATTGTTTCTCTTACCAAAATGAGGAGTAATTGCTCTCGAGATTTAAGCCAAGACTCATCATTTGTTTCCAAGTTCCGTTGGGTTTTTTTAGAGGTCAATCAGGGGGTTCCTCTTGGCTAACAAAGAAATTCGTAGCTTTTTTTGGCAGTTGAGATATTATTTTTGTTAAAATTTTGTAGGCTAGAAATATTTCTTAAATATTTAGCTAATAATTGAAGGCCAGTAAACTTGCTTTAGATTCAAGTCTTCATTAAGCCATGATTTATATTATATACTCAAAGAACATAACAAGTTCTAATGCTTGGAATCCCTCTTGGAAGGCTAATTACCTGGTTCCCCATCGCTGACTCCCGGCTGGCCATCAGGTAATCGTAGTGAACCCCAGCTCCAAATGCCTTGATACGCCTGCTGGCTGCACTAATTCGAGAGCTTGATCCCGAGGCGCTTTGTCTTTGTCTCCGGCACAGCTGTTCCCTTTGTCAGCGAGACAGTCAGTCAGTCAGTCAGTTAGTCTGGAAGTCATTAAGTGGTCCAGTGCGTGGAGTGTCAATGAACGACAGAAGCCTGGGCTCAACGGAGCACCTGTTCTCGTTTTGAATACGAGCCCCCAAGGTGGCTGCCTGTGACAGCTGTTCGTTGACGGCGGGTTAAGGTCCAGATGATTAGCAATCGCAGCTAATGGAAAGCTTACAAAAATCTACATTCATCCATCTAAATTCGTTACTCAGTATATATGTATATCTGCAAATCTCTCTTCCTTTCTGGCAAAAATGGATCGTAAATCGTAAATCAGCAAAAGCAAAATGGTTGAAGCTATAAAAAACCCGGCATGGCATACAAAAACATATTAAATTGGGACAGGAAATTAAAACGTTAGCTACCAGCTGGAGCAGAAACGGTAACAGCAACGGCCAGCTCCCCGGCCGGGCCATATGATAAGCCCCAAAGTCCAAGGGCCCAAAACCATGTAGAGCGAGAAACCCAACGAGGCAGCTGCCAAAGGGCAGGGGAAAATGTGGTACCGACCAAGATTAATAATGGGAGTAGAGTACATACAAAGACTAGGGTATATATAAGAAAAAAGTGCAAGTAACATGGCTATGTTTGTGTATTTATATACTGTATATAGACTGTACTTTACTGGACCGCAGTGGACTCATTGTTACAGAGGTTGAGAGCTCAAGACTTGAAGGCGGTGTCCACTTCCTTATTTTGCTGGTCGAGGGAAACTCTGGCTTGCAGGCAAACTCTTATTATTAGTTTATGAATTTATGATCCTATTCGCATATTTAATGTGACTAAAAATTTTTAAAAAATAAAATTTTACTTGATTAAATTGTTCTCATTTGTAGAAATATTAAAAATAATGTCGGTTTGCTGAAATCAAATGTTTTGACTTGTGATATTTAAAGGTTTTACTACCTCTACTTCGTTAAATCAAAATAATACAAATTTTAAAATTTAGATTGACTCAAAAGTGATGATTTAATACCTCAGCTCATAAAAATTATAAATCATAAACAATTCTCCAAGTTAAAGTTGAGTTGAAATATACTTTAAACCAATCTCAGATTTATAGTTTTATTTAAAATATTTTTTAAACATTTTATTTTAATAAAACAAATATAATTTTAATATTTAAGTTTAAATACTGACTCATAAGTGATGATTTAATACTCATAAGAAATACGATTTATTCTTAATTCTCCAAGTCAAAGTTAAACTAAAATATACTTTTTTATTTTAATATAAAACCCACAAAAATAATTAGCATATCGCCGACACATCCAACCAGGAAGCTTCTTGAGGTGTTAACAAATCACTTGGCGGATATTTTCTTTGTGTTCAATTACCTCCAAAAGTACAGTTTGGCCACAAAGGAGGTATCTTTCTTCTTCAACGAAGACAATATTACTCATTTATGAAGTCTTCGGTTATTGTTAGCTTCATTTTTTTTTTGTTATTGTTAAATTTTAGGTTTGTTTACATAGGTTTTTGCTTTTTTTTTATATTCAAATTTTTGACTTCTTGAAGAAAACCAAAGCAAATGAGACAATCAAAAGTTTTGAGTATTATTATGTAAATTCTAGCAACGCCGGGGTCTTGGGTCTGATGGGCCTGATTATGAGGCCTGTTGGTAGCTCAGTGTGCCATTGACACCGACAGGTTTATTATCATCATTTTCATAATGCGCCCTTCCTCCTCCTTCTCCTCCTACATCTTTGTGGCTTAACAAATGACTGCTGTTATGGGGCTCAGTTCTCCTGCTGCTTGTATACCCATACAGTTAGTCATTGTTTTGGAGGAGGAGCAGCAGAATGTGTGTATGTGAGTTGCATTCACAAAGACGACCCCCAAAAACAAGTGAACAAGTTGTTACTCAGAACATAAACTCCAAACTCAAAGGCCTAAGATCATCTTCCAGTTTAAATAGTATTCCTATTCCCATTCCTATTCCTATATGGTATATTTATGCCTGTTCATGTGTGTAAATATTTGGTTTCCTAACTAATTATCAGTTCAGCGCACTCGGCGGCGGTGGCGGTGGCAGAGTGTCAACGCTTTGCGGTTGTCTCACCTCGGTAATTCGAGAGTTCATTTAACTTTGCTTTTGAAATGAAACCAAATAAAGGCAAACTCGTGATGAATTTTTGGCTTATTTTTGGACCTGGAAGCAGCATCAGTTAGAGTTCCCTTTAAGACACAAAGTTTTTCTAGGGTCACCACCACTGGGCTCATTTTTTGGTGACCTTCGACGGGGCGCATTTTTATTTTAGGGCCTACACCTAGCAGCGCATATGCATAAATTTAGTTGGCCGCCTTTTGTTTCAGTTTCAGTTTCTATTTCTGTTTCTGTTTGTTTCTCGGCTGCTTCCAACTCTTGTGATGTTTTAATTGCCGCTTGAACCTTGAATTTGCACACACCACAGAGTGCTTTTGGTGGTCACCAAGAAAAGATACAAAAAAAAAAAGAAACACAGCTCCACAAAAGCCGCTTGAGAAATGCTCGTAATTAAAGCCATAAAAATGAGTAAATACCGCATTTATCTGTAGCTCTGCTCTGTTTTTCAGCGTTCTTTATTGTTCGTTAGTTATTTTTTTTCTTCGGCTTCCTTTGTTCGACCTCTGACACGGGTAAACTAAGTATTTCCCTAATGCCTACAAATTATTACTTTGTGCAATTCTCCATGACTCGACCTTAGAAAGTTGATCGCTAACGAGCTTAATGTTGATGGTAATACATTAATAGTAATTATTAAGCACAAAGAAACTGGATCATAAATCATAAAAACTAAGTAGGAATCAAGGCACCAAAAAATATATAGCAATTGTTACCTAATAAGAGAAATAATTAAGGCAGTTTTCCCAGTTATTTTATATCTTTATATAATATCTAGTAAAAAAAAAATAACTAAGGAACTTTTGTAATTAATTTATACTAATAACATAATAAGTTTTGTAGTTACTTTATAATAATAATTCCTTAATTATTTATTTTATTGGGTAACAATTTATTTTTGAAGATATTTCTTTAACAAATTTTATAACCTTTAAATTATGAATAAATCCCCTTATTAACTTTTAACTTTTTGATATTTAAAAAATCCTCTTTTAATCTGCAGTTACCAGTTTTTAAATTATGCAAATTTATAGCTAATGCTGAGCAAGTGCTTAAAGAAATTCTCTTGTGTTTAAGGTAATTAATAATTTAACCAACAAGATGATTGACATATCCACCAGCGTCATCATCATATAACTGGATAATACCGACTGCCTAACTTTGGAGGTAGATTGCCAAAAGACCGGATTGGGGACTCCCCCTCTGCCTTTCTCAATAATTTACACCCAATGCCGGGTCTATTGTTCATCGAGAACATTATAAATTCAATTCAAAATGGAGGAATATTTGAAAGATATGATATATATTTCAACACTTACGCAACCAATCCGCCCAAAAAGGCAACTGGACCGCCGCCAATGAGGCGGATCTTTCGGTGACAGGAGTCGAAGAGCGAGGTTCGGGTGGGCGCCTGCGAAGTGGGTGACATGATGTGGCCACCAGTGTTGGGATAATGCCGATCGCTTGGCCTGTTAATGAGCAGTTGCTGTAGCGGCTGCTGTTGGTGTTTGTTTTGTTGTTTTTGATGTTGTGTTTCTGCTGCTTTCCACGCTTGTTGTTCACTTGTTTTGCAATTGTAATTACCAATGTAGTTGTTGTTATTACTGGTATGACTGCTGTTTTTACT
Source organism: Drosophila mayri (assembly GCA_008042485.1). NCBI lineage: Eukaryota > Metazoa > Arthropoda > Insecta > Diptera > Drosophilidae > Drosophila > Drosophila mayri. The sequence goes on along the minus strand of VNJN01004649.1, from coordinate 29,680 downwards.
GTTTCTATAATGAGTGTTGTTATGATTGTTAATGCAACTATTAGACAAACTGTGGCTGCTGCTGGCGCTACCAGTGCCGCTGCTATTGCTGTTGATGCTGCGACAACTGCCGTCGTCGTCGTCGGTTGATGTTGCTGCTGCTGCTGCTACTGCTGGTTTTGGTTTCTTGTTGCGCCTCAGAGCCGCCGTGAAATTGTAGCTGCAAGGCTCCTTCTTTTTCTTGGATTTCTTCAACTCTGAGTTTGAGGTGGTGATGGCCGTGGCCAGAAATAGCACTTCAGAGTGTTGCTGCTGCTTGAAATAAAATTCTGTCTCATGTGTCTCCTCCTTAAGCAGCTTTTGAGGCTGCTGCCTGAGCCTTTGTAGTAGGGTTTTCCTCGGATGCTGCTGCTGCTTTCCACTTGGTGTTGCTGCTGCTGTCGAGGTTGTTGTTGTTGTTGTCTTCGTTCCGAAGCCGAGTTGCACTATGTGCTGTGTGGGAGCTCTCAACATTATTCACTGTCACTTTTCCTGGTCTTCTGTTTTATTTTTGTGTCAATATAATTTACTCATTTTGTTGCTGAAGCTGATTTTTTGCACATTTTAATTTTATTCAGTTTGTTTTTGGCCATCTTTCACTCTGGTTTAAGCTAAACTTTCTTCTAAATACAAAAATAAATAACAAAACAAGGGGGGAATTGAGTTTCAAAGCGAACTTTCAACTTTTTGTTGGCCATTCCCTTTTGGCTTGGCTTTCTGAAAATGGCAAAAAGCCATTGAAAACTGCTGTGTGTGTGTGTGTCATTCACTGGCTTCAAAATTTTTCCACAAGAACTCAGCACAGTGGAATGCTTGGCTTTAAATCGGTTTATTTTTAAAATAATTTTTACTTGCCACACATTTGTATCTAAAAATATTCAAAGTAGAACTTCCTAGCAGATTGACGAATGCCTTAAACCCGCCTAATCCCAACGAAATCGACTAATTTTGTAATAAATTCCCCTTCGGTAATCTTCCACAAGGCAGAGCCATGAGCCACAAGCCACAAGCTTTTATATATATATATCAGTATATATTTTATTATTTAGTTTTTCTACATACAAATGTGCGCATAAATATTCCTTAGCCTCTATATATTCTTTGTGTGTTGGTATATATATTCGAGATATATATATTTGTCGTTAGAAAACGCGATCGCGTGAGTTTTTCGACTCGTTGCGTAGTTCACACAAAACAAAAACAACACCCAAAGTAAATTGGCAAATGCTAAGCGAGTGAGTGTGAATGTGAATGTGAATGTGAGTGATTTGAGTAGGCGCATGTTGGTGTGAGTTGCTAAGCTAAAATCCGCTTATATGTTAATTAGATTTACTACAGAAATGAATTATAAGTTTCTTCTTATTTGTTGTGAGCTCGTTTTCTATTTTTTTTTTTTTTTATATTTGTTTTCAGCCTGAACTTTTTACAGATTTCCTTTGCTAATTTGTTTGGCTTTTCGCTTTTCGCCAGCTGCATTGACTTAATTAATGCAAATGCTTCCAACAATCGAGGGAACAACAACTTTAAAGATTTAATTGTACAAATAAATGGGGGAAAAAAAAAAGCAAAACAAAAACAAACTTATACGAGAGCGTTCCTTTTTCACATTCAGTTTCAGATTGTCTTTTATTTTATTTAATTTTCAAGTCGTACTTTAGGCCAACTCTTGGCACAGGCCAAAAGAAAAAGAAAGTAAGAGAAGACGCCGTCATCCATCCGCTGCTTACGCAATCTTTCGCAGGCAAAAAAGCGAAACGTCGAGGCAAAATTAAAACACATCATTAAAGAAGCACACGACGGCCAAGAAATGGGCTGGGCCCCCGAAAAGAAACTGGAAAGCCTCCAACTGATGGTGGGGCAGGAAGGAGCTGAGAAAACGCTGGAGTCTGCAGCGTGTCAAAAAAGGAGTCCAACACCCGATAACCTTCACCCAAATACCCACTGATAATGGGGATTGGGTCCAGCTTAGCCTTGCTTGAAAGAGAAGGGCTCCTAGTCAAGGGAAAATCGATGGGGAAAATAGATTGAGAAGCTGATTGAACAAAAACTATTTGGTAAATGAAAATTAACACTAAAAGATGCTTCCAGCTTGATTATAAATAAATATAATTGGATTGTAGATAACTTCTCCTTAAAATAATTGATTTTAAATGGTTTTAGTTTATAAAAACAATATTAAATAATTAAATCAAAAACGCACATTTTACTTTTATTTAAAGATATTTAAAGTCTCTAAAACACAGAAATATATAAAAACCAGAGAAAAATAAGAACTTCTCCTTAAAATAATTGATTTTTAATGGTTTTAGTTTATAAAAACAATATTAAATAAATAAATCAAATAAAATCAAATCAAAAACTGACATGTTTACTTTTATTTAAATATATTTAAAGTCTCTACAACCCAGAAATATATAAAAACCAGAGCAAAAAAGAACCTTAAATAGTTAAAAATATTATTTAAAATATCTTTACTAGATTGCAAGATTATTCTTTACCTTATTTATTTCTATAGTTTACTTAATCTGAATCATTTTCGGACACTAAAACCACAAAAATTCATAAGAATAAAACCAAGATAATGTTCTTTGGAAGACAGCTAATGCCTTAAGCCCTGCTCAACTTAATGATTACCAAATCGCCATATATGACACATGGGTTTATTATTCTTGATTTTTCATCTGAACTTGATGAAGAATATATGTGTGCAGCTGAATTTCCCGGCAGATGTCAACCCACAAAGAGCTTATCTCAGCTTTAATAACGTGCTTGATGAGCAAATTCAATGATTCAGTGTGGCACGAGACAAGCAAGAGAAGCAAAAAAATATATATATTTACATCAGTCATATAACTCAGGGAAAAGTAAAAGAAAAAGGTGTGAAAAATAGAATGGACAACACCTTGGAAATTGGTGAACTTTCACAATTGGGCAAAAGTGTAACCGAGTTGAAATTGGTTAAGATGACGATGATGATGGGGTGGGTCCCTGAAAATTCGAAAGTGTATCTGTAAAACACTTCTAAGAGAAGTGTAAACCTGGCAATGGAAAGGTGAAACTATGACTTTCTATGACTTTTTTATTAGCGAATTACAGGCATGCTGATTCTGATGATGCCATTTCCATTTCCATTTCCAGGCACGTCGTCGCAGCTAGAATTAAGCCAAGCTGGCGAACCATGAAAGTTTCCAAAGAAAGCCAAATGCAAAAGCATGAAAAGTGATCATCATGACACTGGGGATTTTTTGGGAGGTTCCTCCTCCTAACCAGCAATTGACACCACTAGAAAATGGGGCGGGTGTTTCCCTCTAGCTTAGTGTGCTGTTGAGTGTGCGCAACACGCTTCGAGAATTTTAAAATGAAAGTTCGTGCCAGTTCACGGTTGACAAAGCATGCGGAAATCTCTGGCTTCAACTAAATCGCTTAACAGTAGAGAAGAAGATAAGTCTGGGTAAAGAAAAAAAAAGTAAAAAAAAAAAAAAAAATACAAAATAATTATATTATTTTAATGTGTTTTCTCTGTTGCTCTGGCTGCCTTTTCCTCTGTTTTCCTCATGTTTATACACAGCAGCTGTCGCTTTCTAGCTGGGCATTACTGTGAATTTTCAATTAAGCCAAGACTCTGGCTACTGCTGCTGCTAACCATTCCTTTTCAACGTGGCTGCTGCACACCAAAATGATGATGATGATGATGATGAAAGCTTTCTCCACTCTCTGTGCCCCTTGCCGATTCTTCGCTCGCTCGAGCGGTTTGGAAGGGTCTTAAGCCTCAGTGCTCGCTCAGCAAGAAGTGTCATGGAGTGGCAAGGTTATGCGCTGTGCATAAGCAATTAGCTTTTGCGGTTTCCGACACTCGGTTGATATATCTCCCTCTCTGTGTACCGCTTTATTCGCTTTGCTGGAGAGTCAGCCAACCCAACCAACCAGGCAAGCTTTGAGGTCACACACATCGCAGCTACAGAAATGGAAATTGATTTGGCGCAACTTCGATCATTACTGGGTAACAACAACAACAATAGACTTATTTTCTGCTTGAAATGGGAACATCAAGAAAAAATAGGGGGGAAACTTTCAGATTGCTTACTAAATTTGAAGATCTTTCAGTATTTCGCCATAGCTTGTAAAGTTTACATTTCGATTTATCTATAGTTTCTAGTGGCTTGGAAAACTATTATGTTTGGGTAATAAAATGTTGCTAAAAAATATACATAAAACCCTGACAGCTGTCTCTAATTTTATATATTTTTAGGCATTGATATATTTTATGTTTTGTTTAGGGAAGTTTTAGAAATACAATGTTGGTGAAAAAAGTACATAAAACTCTGACAGCTGTCTCTAATTTTATATTCTCCTACATTGATCTATTTTCTGTGCGTTTAATGAAGTTATAGATATAAAAATGTTGCCTAAATATATGTATAATAGTCTCAGGCAGAACTCTGCTGACAGCTGTCTCTAATTTTATATATTTTTGGGCATTGATTTTTTATCTGTTTTTAATTGAAGCATTTCTTATTGATGATTAATGATGTCAAGTCAGAAGAATATTAATTAGTTTCACTTTCAAGTAGATTAGTGGAAACCAATAAGTTATGTGTATTATCTATAACAAATAATTATAACATTAAGATTATTATTTCATGCTCATGAATGATGACCCTAACACGGAGACGCCATGAAAAATAGAGCATTTCTTGAAGGAATTTAATGTTAAAAAGAAATAAAAAGCAGAACGAAGAAAGGCTGGATAATTCAAAATATATATTTTTAAAGCTTAAAGATTGAAAACTGTCAAGAGAAATATACACAAAACTAAACAAAATCTATAGCTAAACTTAAGACAATTAGAAATATATACTTTATAACCCAAAAAGCTCTGTAAAAATTTTCCATATAAACCTGAAGCCCTGTCTAACTTTGGTGCAATCAGAAATTGTACTCGCTATTTCAATAAATATAAATAAATAAATTTCCCATAAAATCTAGAGGTAGTACAAATCAATTTTAAGATTAAATAATACTTTAAAATTAACTGTTTGATATTTTCTACCTTGCTAGGGACATTATTGACCTAAAAAATAGGGCAATCTACCCAACCCTAGCTCCAAAATTTCAAGGGCTCGGCTCCACCAGATGATGGATCACCATCCATATGGATCGTGTACTCATGGATCAATCGCAGCCGTGCGTTCACCGTTGAGTGTTCAGTGCTCAGCGATTGCAGCAATTTTCACACTCTGAAGGCCACACACAATTGACTGATTAACGCCGATGTGAGTATGTAAATGGGCTTACGAGTGCGATTGTGAATGTGACGCTGACTCTGACTCTGACTATGACTCTGACTCTGAGTGGTGACTCCGAAGTGCAGCTGAAAGACAAAAGAAACCAAATCGGAAAGCCAAAGCCGTGGTTCGATGATCTACTACGTGCAGGGGGGGGGGGGGG
>VNJN01004649.1:0-24197 GCA_008042485.1 Drosophila mayri | reverse complement strand
GGGGGGGGGGGGGGGGGGGGGGTTTAGCTGGGGAGAATCTATCCGATTGAACGTTTCAATTCGCTGCTGCTGTCATCTAAAACGAAGCGAAAACCTGAGCGATTGCAGACCGGCGATGTTCTCACGGCGAGTTACACAAAACGCCGCACATCACGTTTCCAGCATTAATGGAGGCCCGGATTCCCGCGGTTACCATTGGTATTGCTACACCACCGCTGCTGTACTCCAACTTCAAGCCAAACTCCAAGAAATCCATTCACGACGGCGCTCTCAGGCAGCGCCATAAACTTGTTCAGGGCTTAAAACGTGAGAGAAATAAGAAAGGCCCACAAATGGAATAAAACAAAATACAAGTCAAGAAGAAGTCACTGAAATTACCAACGAGAGAAAAACAAAAACAATAAAAATAAATACATAGACCCAATTAAATCGTGTAAAAAAAAACCAGGGGCTGCCTCATACATATATCTACAAAAGTCGCGCTAATTAAGCAAATTAGTAAAAAAGCAAAACGAAAATATGGAAAAAAAAATTGTGCTGTGGTCAGCGGCGGCGCGTCTGCTTTACCCACTTTTGTTTTTATTTTTTGTTTTGTGTTTTATTATTATTATTTTTCCCCTACAGCATTGTCAACATGACTGAAATTTGACCCATAAAATTTCCCACAAAATTATAGTAATTTCGCTAACTCAATTTGAGAAACGAAAAACAAAAAACAACACAAAAGCAGGGAGATGAAATTATAGGAAAAGCCAGCCCGTTAGGGAAATGCGGGAATAATGGAAGTTTGGAGTCGTCGATTGCAAAAGTAGCCGAAAATTGTTTTGCCAGCAGCCTAGGAAAAATCAGGGAAACCAGCGCAATTTTCACTGGTTTCCAGTTACCAAAACAGACTTCATCTTGAAGATGCCGCCGATGCTGCACTGGGAGGGGGGTTATAGTGATGGGGGAGGGCAGGGTTGAAGCTTTGATCAAAGGGGAACCAACCGCATAATTATAGCCCGCTGATCGGGCAGTGAAGGCGGTGGGCGGGCAGAGCAATGGGACGACAGAAAAAAAAGAAGAGGCTTGCAAGGCAACTTGAGAGGTCTTTATGTGGACAAGCACCGTGGATAACATGGAGAAATTAAGAAATATAACACTAAGAAGACTATCTAAATTAATATTAAGACTTGGAGATAGGCCCCTATAAGATTGGATTACTTAAAACCAATCTGAACACTAAAGTTTATAAAGGAACCTTTCTTAAAAGCAAAAAATTAACTCTGTAAGATCTTGAAATTTTTTCTGAAATTAAAAAAAATTAAATCAAAGGCCAACAAGTAATATTATAAGAGTAGTAAATTTTTTGATTTTATAAAGAAGTTTTTTTCAAATTTGAAAAAAAACTATGGTAAGATCTTAAACCTTCTTAAAAAAAATTTAATTAAATTATAAACCAACCAGAAATATTTTTAAGCTGGACTTAATAAAGAAACCTTTCAAAATTGCAAAGCATACAAATTTGTGAGATCTTGAAATCGGTTCTAAAATTTATAGATTAAATTAAAGCCCATCAAGAAATATGTCAAAGCTATAACTAAACCCCTCAAAATTCAGGAAATATAATATATAATTTTTGAAAATTTTTTACTTTACCCTTTTTTATTTCAGAAACCTAACCAACCATATTTCCTCAAACTTTACTTATTTCCGAAGCTCATTTGCAGGGTATAGCAGATCATAAAACCCATCATAATATCCCTGATCATCTAAACTATCAAAATGCATCGCTGGCTTCCTCTATTAAAACCTTTTAAAGTAAAAATCCTCTACTAAAAATGCACAAGTTGTTGTCAGCCATGTTAACACGATAAACGAACAGCTATAAGGAAGGCAATAAGTCAACACAAGCAAAGCTGAAACATAAGCATTTTTTTTTTCAAACATTTTTATAGCTACCAAACCACAGTGCCTGCCGCCTGCTGTTGGGACGAATGTCTTCTTTTTGGTCAGCTGGGAGGGAATGGAGGAGAGAGGAATGAGGGGGCCGACTTTTGACAATGTTGTGGGAGCCAAGAGACGCGCCTCTCATACAACATCTCGAGTGCTATGAATCCCCGAAAAGCAAATGGGACGGGGGCGTGTGCCATGGAAAAAAACAAGATTGCAACATGGATATTTCAGCTGCTGTCTCGATATACTTTATAATATTTCTTTACATTTTTAGCCGCACAACAATTATCTGGGAACTGGGGAGACAAGTGTATCTATAACTGTATCTGTAAATGTATCTGTATCTCATAGATGCCGCGCTGCATATGCGTGCAATTAGCGGCGCGTGTTTCGTTGGCTAAAAAGGAAGGTGAAGGAGGTGGCCAGAAGTGCTTTTGTGACGGAAACATTTTGCAAAAGCATTTCGCCAGGCACTGCAGTCATTTATAAAATATGAGCATACATATAAACAAGTTTATTTTTGGTAGGCTTTTAGTAGTGCCAGAAAAAAAAGGACTAGCAAAAAGGAACTAGGAAAAGTATATACAAGGAAATCGGAGAGCAGAGAGAGGGAAAAGCCTATAGCTGAATAATAAATTTAGCACGGGCTCTTCGATTTTTCCCGATTTCACATCGGTTTGTTCGCTTTCGATTTGCCTCGGCCGGGCTTTTGGTTTTCGTGGCTAAAACACAAACACAAACACAACACAACAGCTGACATTGACACTTTTCGTGTGGCCCGGCGGCGCAGAAAAATCGTTTAAGGTTTATTTATATATGAAAGCAAAAATATATCGAACAGTCCCCCCCATGACATATGTATGTATAAACTTGGCTAAGAAAAAATTGCAAAGAAATAGGCAAAAAAGAAAAAAAAAAACAAAGGAATAAAAATTGCCCTGTCAGAAGTGAAATATCCGCTGAAATTGAAGTCATTCAGACACTGTTGGAAATTTATGTAATTTTTACCTTTTAAAAGGTTGCAAAATTAGACATTAAAGCAGAACACTTTGAGTAACTTGGAAATTAAATTTAATTAAAAGAAAAAGCCTAAACTATTTGAAATTTAACCAGCAATTTAAGCTACTGATGAACCTTAATAAATATGAATTGGTAATATTAATTTCTTTTCATGTTTAAAAGTCTTCAACATTTTCTTTATTTTATATTAAAGTAATACAATATTAAAACTGTTTTTACAGTCAGAAATAAAATATTTAACAAGCATTTGAAGCCACAAATAAACCTTAATAAATGACAAACTCTTCACATTTAAATTGGTAAATAAAAAAATATTTTAATGCCAATAAATTCAGAACCCTGGTTTAATGTTCTGTTGCCTATTTAGAGCCAGGCAATTAGGTATTAAAAGCAATTTGCTAAATATTAAAAATTAAATCATTAAAAATAACCTTTCATAAACTGAATTTATTAATTTATGTTTTTATTTGCTTGTTTATATTTTTAAATCTTTTTGTTTAATATTTTAAAGCCGACAAAAAGCTGTCTAAATTTTCTGGCGCCTGTTTTGAGCCAGCTGTTGGTTATCCAACTCAAAAAAAAATAACCAAGCTCTTGATTTCCGCGTCGCAGTCGCACTTAACCTTCAACTCGCATTGAAGCCAATTTAGTGGCTGGCTTGTAGTCATTCCGTCTTTTCTGGTTTCGTTTTCACACCCCCCCCACGCCTAATGTGCGCCCCTTTCAGCTCAACAATTAAATCAAAATTTATGTAGTGATTCTAGCCACACGCCGGCGAGTGTATTACCATTGCTCGCGTTTTGAATGAGCTTAATTGTTGCCGATTTTTGTGTGTGTGCACCACCCCGTTAAAGGTCAAACGAGCATTTGGCAAAGTGAGAAAGAGTCCGTACAAAAATGGAATAATAATAAAACCGAAACTGAAACTGGCAAGTCACCAACACACACTCAACACCCAAGAAAAAGCTGTAGAATTATTGGTATTAAAAGAAATAAAAACGAGTTCCACAACATCAGCAACTGGCTGGAGAGCAGGAAGACGGCGACAGATAGGAGGAGAGCTACGAAGAGATATAGAAACAGCGAGCTCCGGCTGTGCCTCTGCTCCGGTGACGTGAGATGCACATGCAATGGATGACGATGACATGATATACATAGATAAGTGTGTGGTACACCTCCATGCCCCGTCCGTATCGCTGTGTGTGGAAGCTGCCTAGCCACCACATCCACAGATGTGTCTTGGCCATAACGGTTCACTGGAAAGGCAGCATGAGAGAGAGAGAAGTTTTTCGGGTCGCTAACTAACCCACTTCCACGAAAGATTTATCCGCCAGCGCCTATATAACTGTGACTATCCTTCTCAGACGTAAATATATGGGTTAAGCGATCGATTAATCAGCTTGTGAGAATTAATTAAAAACAACAAAGTTGTAACCCCTAAAACTCTAAGCAATTGGTAGAATTTTGCTGGGAAAATCCACCAGACTAATGGGGAAATACCGTGTGAAAAGTAATTCCCCCAGTTAAGGGGAAAAATTACAATCAATAAATGTTGCTAAATGCTTTACATTTTATGATATCTATTAGCAATTACAAAACTAATTAAGTTTCTGTGTTTGGAAATATAATTTAAAGCTGATTTTATTTATTGTTCAGTTATAAACCATTATTGCTTATATAAAACTTGATTTAAAAACTACATTTATATTATTATTAATGGTTTTATGTTTTATTTATATACAAAATTTGTATTTAGAAATCCAGGAAACTTGAGGTTTTCCTTTAAATTTATTTGTTTAAACCACAACTTGTGTTTTCTAAAAGCTCTAAAAACCAAACAGTCTTCCATTTCAACTTTATTTTTTTTTATATAAGTTCTGAGGTTTATAAAACCCATAAATAACGCCATATATTATAACTTTGGATTAACATTTCATATAAAGTCCATGGGAATCCGCAACTAATTTCAGTTACCTTTGCAATTTTAGCCTGACCTAAAAAAATCGATAAATGGCCTAGCGCTCTTGAGGGCTAAAAGGGGTCTTGTGAGAGGAGAGGGTCAGCAAGAGGAGGTTTTGCGAAGGGGGTTAGTGAGAGGGGGCCTGCAAGAGGGGGCCTGCAAGAGGGGGCCTGCGAAAGTGGTGGTGGGGGAAGCTCACCGGAAGGTGTGAGAAATAACAAGCTGCTGGTTAAGCCACTCGTACTGTTGTTTTTTTTAGCGTATTGAACACGTAGGCGTCAACGGGGTTGACAAAAAAAAAACAGAAACCAACAAGGAAAAACCGAGGGATGTACACTGGAAAAAATATCATTAGGATCGAGAGATCCTTAAAGATATTTTAGAAACTTCTCAGAATCTTAAAGATACATCAAAAGTCATACTTTTAATTGTGCTAGTAAAATCTATCAGCTTTTTCTATTCCCAATTCCATTTTCAATTAAACTCATTCCTAGAATAAACCACTTTTTCAAGATTTTTGTTTTGTAACCTTACAATTTCTTCAAAACAATATTTTTAGTTTCCCAAATAAAATACATAAAATATCTCTAATTTTTGCCTGCGTGTTGCCGAGAGAAAACACCTGACAATGCCGCAAGGGCGAGGAGGGAGGAAACCGGAAAGGCAGAGAGGGAGGTTGCCTCGAGAGGGATGGCAGGCAGGCAGGCAGACAGACAGGAAGCCCGTGAGGAAGGAAGCTCTTTCCTGCCGCTGCGGCAAAGGAAGTGGTTAAAACAATATGGTGGCAGAAACAAATAAAAAAAAATAGTGCTGGAGTGGCAAACCAGCAGCAAGCAGCAGCAACATCGTGAATGTACCGTAACAGTGTTTGTTGCTGCTGCTGCTACTGCAGTTGCAGTGGTTGCTGCAGTTGCTAGTGTGCCAATTCTAAGCGTTGCATTGGCAACAGTCGCGCTTCGCCGGTTTCACAACTGAACTCTCAGCTGCTGCTGTTGCTATTGCTCCTCTGCTGCCGCTGCTGCTGCATTGCGCGTAATCAGTGAAGCAACAAACCGTGGCAGCTAGCTGCAACAGCAACAATAACCCAAGCAATGGTTAGTAGTTGTTGCCGAGGAAAAACTTGAATGCCGTTTTTTTCGCAGTGAATGACACAGTTTCACACAGAGTCGAGAAAACCACACAAATACACACGCACACTGGCACTTCTTTTTTTTCATCTTTTTTTTGGGAAGGCACTTCGTTTTCTTACATTTTTGTTGCCTGTTTTGGTGAAATGCGTTTTTATTTATTTTGATATTTCATAAATATTCACTACTTTTTGCTAGCATAGCATTTCTCGCGTTTCGCTAATGTTGCTGCTGTTGCTACGTTTTTAACTGCGCCGCGCTGTGACGTTGCAACCGACGGCGGCGCCTCGAAAAACAATGTCAAATGACGCGGCGGACACAACAACCAACGATCGACCTGCTCAACAGCTCAATGCTCAATCGACCAAGCGAGCCAAAGGAAATTTCTACACTGAGCCAAGTCTGCCGTCTTTTGACTGACTGCTGCTTTGGTCGGCTGGCAACAAGCACACACAGATACACACACACACACACACATCTGGTGGCAGCAGAGAGCAAAAACAACGAAAGCAGAGCAGAGCGGGGCACACAGTAAAGATGAAGTGGTTGCTATAGCTGACTGCCCCGCTGGTGACGGTGCTGCTGCTGCTGGTTGCCACTGTGGCCAAGTCAGCCTTATTCCCGCTATTTTGGGATTTTTTTAAAATTAAAAATTAAAGTTTTATTTTAAAAACAACAGCAAGACTCACAAAAAATATATATATTTGTGTACTTAATTTTCTTCCACAAAGTTTTGTGTTTTTCTTAAAAAAAATATATTTAAAAGTTTGTCTTTTTCTATTTTCCCCAAAAAAATTATAATTCTGAATTATTTTTATTTGATTTCAAGTTAAAAATTGACATTTTTGTATAGAAAAATCAAGACATTTTATATCCCAAATAAGCTTTCCTTCTTATTTTTCAAATAAATATTGAAAGTAAGATTTTTTTAAATTTTCCCTAAAAAAATTAGTTTTTTCTTAGCAATATTTTCTAAATATTATTTTCAATATTAATATGTAAAAAACCCATGAGATTCTTTCAACATTTCAAAAATATCTCCAAAACAAAATTCACTGGATAAAAATGAATTGTTAAATTGCTTAAAAAAATTAAACTTTAGGCTACAAAAAAAAAAACAAGATTAAGAAAAAAGATAGTAAATAAAAAAATTCCCAGATGTAGCTACTAAATTTCTAAAGTGGCAACATTGCTGGTAACCTACGCACACAACAGCAATATTTAGTCTCTCCCGGCAGCAGCTGAGCGCGAGCCGTGAGATACATGTTTTGCATACAAACTCGAGATACATTTGTTGGTGTGTTTCAACCACTTGTTTGACTGCTTTTGGCTCTCATGCTCCCTTTGTGGCTCTCTGGCATCAGCTGAGAGCTCTCATTTGTTGATGCTTTTAGCAGCTGACAGAGTTGGCGTTGCCAGAATATCAAGAAATAAAATAGTAGTAGAATAGTAGTGAAGGTTCTACTACTTTTTGGGGGAGTTTAGTTTTGGGAGCAAAAAAGGCAGAATTTTTGAGAATTAATTGAGTCTGCGTATTTAACTTTGTTTGTAAGATTCTAAGGGTCACACACCATACAATAATTTTTCATAGATATAAAGCCTGAAATCTTTTTTTACACTTTCCTCCTATTTCTCCTTCAGGAAAGTAAAGATTCCAAGATTATTCCCATTTTTTGGCTACTTTTTTAGATAATAATACAATAAATAAAACTTGATTTCATTAATTTCTTTGTAATTAAATTTAATCATTAACCCTTGAATTACCTGACACTTGGTAAGAGCTCCTTCTTTACAGAAATTCCCCAAAAATTGTATTGAACCAGTTTTACTCACCTGAAAGAAAAGGAAAAGAAAATTGATTAAAAAGACGTTAAAAGTTGTTAACTTCAAAGGGTAAGGAGGACCTCCAGCAAGTTCTTATCAATGAAGTGACCCCAAACCCGCATAAAATGTTCAACATGCACCTCCCTGGGGCACAATTATCACGCTCTCTTGGAGAGGAAGAAATATATAAAATGGGAAAATCAAATAGAACCCAGGAAAGGTGGAAGGAAAAACGAAAAACACAGGAACTGCATTTGATGCCCTGACTTACACAGAATCTAGACCCGAATAAGAAAACAAAACCTATATAAATGCCGCGTCATTCACAACAAATAAGGTTGAAAACAGGAACAACACAGAAGAACACTGGGAGAAATTGTAATTAAATGGGGTTAAATAATTTTTATAATAAATACTCTATAAATCAAACTGGAAGATGTTTATAAATAAAATGAGTTCAGTTCAGGATACATTTTTGTATCTTTTCTTTTAGCAAATTTTGGTTAATTTTTCCAGGTGTATCTACCACCAGCTGCCAGCCAAAAGAGCGGTAGAATAGGTGAGAATCCGGTAGAGCCAAGCAGGAATCTTGGCAGCGGAGCGAGAACAAGCACCTGTGACCGCCCGCAACGCAACGGAACAGCAACGGCGGCAAGTTCATTTGCACCACATCAAATTTTACTCAACAATATAATGCACACACGGGGAGCAGACTAATGGAACATCTGATCCGGCTCTCTATTTATCTATCCTTCTCTTCACATATATATAGATGTGTTACCTTATTTTCTTTGGCTATTTACCTATCTCTCTCTCTCTCTGGCAATTGCAACTGCAACTGCAACGCTTGGCTGCTTTCTAGCGGCTCAACTGCTGCTGCTGCTGCCATTTGCCATTATTTGAATTGCTTTGTGCCCATTACTTATTGCAGCGACTGTTAGCGGTGGATCGCGATCTTTGGATTATAGATATTGCGGCAAGAGGATAAGAAAGAACAAAATGCCAAAAAAAACTAAGGTCGAATAGAAACAAGGGTCAGGGGTCAAACATATGTAATTAGATGACCGTTATTCATGGGATATTTCCGTCTACGTTCCTTCTTCAATTGCCTCAAGGAAAAATATATATTTTAGGTATTGTCACATAGTTGTAAACATTCTCAAGTGGCAGTCGTAAATAACATTCTCAAGTGGGTGTTTTCTTAAAGCTACCTGCTTAGTCAAATAAATGTGATATTACAGAAAATAAGTTTGATTTATGGGAAATCTCAGGATCTCAGGATCTCAGATCTCAGGAAAATATATTATGTGTTAATGTATTTAAACATCCCTGCCCCTTTAAATTCTGGCTTTAAGCAAAATCTACATTCAGTTCTTGATTCCCTGCAGTTATAATTTATAAAGTTCATAACTAAAGCTTCCACTATATCCGATTTCAAGTCCCACGTCTTTGTCATTTGATTTATGAAGCGACCTTTATTTATCCTTTTGCTCTCAATAAAAGGAGGACAAGTCAACTGAATTGGCCTCATAAATATGACAGTAATAAAGAAGTGGCTCGAATGGACTATAAAAGTCCCAAACAGTGCACTGCATAAGTTTACATGTCATAGGGGTAAGCTCTTCCTATTATGTACTAGACATCCTTAAAACAAGGTATTCCTTTTTCTATATAATAAATTTAAAAGATTTAAAGTTTGCCTGCATAAAAATATTGCCCCAAAAAAATAAGACATTCAAAAGTTTTAATATTTATGCTCATGCCTTTCTTATTCATTTCTTACTTGTAAAGTAATAGTTTTAATATTTATAATTGAATATTATTTATATATAATTAAATATATTAACATTGGCTTGTAAATTTTCCTAATTCTTCTTCATTCTTCAAAGCATCTCATGTGACAAGACATTGATCAAAAATCTTTAATTGTAAAATAAAGCCTATAGCTTTTATCGTTTCCTTGCTAATCAAAATATATTTATCACTTTTTAATTGCTAAAATAATATATATATTGGAAAGTTTACAAATTCTTATCCACTGCTTGGTAACTATGATATTTTCCCATATTGTTTACTTGTAGCACTAACAATTGTATTTGTTTATCAATCGTAATATTTGATTTATGATTACTTGTTTTTCCTCCACCTTCACCTCCATCTCCAACTTCCCAACTTAATTGCAAAGTGAAAGAGTTAAGGAGATCGTTTCCTGGTGCTCGAGAAAAAATAATAAACAAACAACAAACAAAACTAACACAACTAACTGCAAGTGTTTAAAGAATATAATATTTTTGTATACAGAAAAAAATGGAAATTTAACAATTACAAAATTGTAAAACTCTCAAAAAAATATCATTAAAATATAATAATTAATATTTAATAACATATTTTTAAATGCAATAAAAATACATTTAAAATACTCTCACTCTTTATACAGATATGAAAAAATGTCACTTTAAACCTCTTAATAAAATCTTACTATAAGAACATTCTTAAATATTTAAAAACATATTTTTAGATGCAATTCCAACGCTTTTAAAATAGTTTAAAAAATTAAAACACGATAATAATAGATTTCAAACCCCCAAATGTACTTTTAAATAATTTCATGCTAAAAACCTAACTTTCACCTAATTTTCTCTCAGTGCTCGCGCTGCTCAGTGTGATTTGTTTTTATTGCCGCCTTGCCTGAGATGCTGTTGTTGTTGTTTTTCTCCGCTTATACGTTTCTAGTTTTGCTTGGGGGCAACGTAAGGGGGTGGTGATGGGGCCAGGAGGGACCATTAGGGGGGGAGGCAGTTCCGTTTAGTCGGTCACGCCACCACATAAATAAGACGGAACAACAAAGCGTATCAAGATGTTGTTTTTGTTTCCAGCGTTACTGTAGTTACTGTGCTGCTGCTGCTGCTGCTGTTGCTGCTAGTGTGGCAACGGCTGCTGCTGCTGCCACTGCCTCTGTTGCGGGTCATGCGCAGTGGCAATGACGTCAGAGGTAGCCATCAAATTAGGAAATGCGCAAAAAAAATAATAATAAATAAATAAATAAATAAAAAGAAACATCCACAAAAAAAGAAGGAAACAAAACAATGAATTTAAATGAGCGCCACATAAATGCAGACAAATACGCATAAACACACAGTTGAGGTTAAAGTTTTAGAGATTTAATCCGGGATTTAAAAAATTAAAAAAATATGGGGAAAAGTTATTTTCTATATTCTATTCTAAACTTTGTTTGCAGATTTATCCACAGAATGAAAACTAACACAGAAAAGTTTTTTGATTTAAATAAATAAATACAAAAAGTGGTATAAATTCGTATTTAAATTTAAAATAAAATTATTTACAAGTAAAATAATAAAGACAATAAAAAAATGTACTTTTCTAATAAATAAAATAAATATTTATTAAATTATTAATATTTAATTTTTAAATTTCATTATCAGAAATGCAAGCACTCTAATTAATTACATTAATTACTTGAACTTTTAAGGTATTTCACAAATGATGCACATATATTTGATGTATTATTTACTTTTCTATTCTAATATATTAACAAATTCCTAACGGAATATATTTTCAGACGATTCCCTACTCTTTTGCCCTTAGTTGTGGATTTCAATGTGCGTCTCGGACTCGGCGCTGTGTGATTTATGTGTCGCCATACAGCGAAAGGGGGCGTGTGTGTAAATCGCGCCAGGGGCTAACCCAGCTAGAGGTTAATGCCAAAACTGCACAGATATGTACAAACATAAATATACATAACATATAAGCAACATTCGTCTGGAGGTGTGAATCAGCAAAGGAGCCCCCGCCCTCGGACATCGCAGGGGTTTCTCCATGCAGCAGGGAAGAAACCCTACAAAGCCTCTTGTCCCCCCCAAAGCAGACCAAGGAAAACTGCGCCGCAAATTTAATAAATTTTCAAAAAGAGACACACGGGGAGGGTACGAGGGGGTTGAAGTCAGCAGGGCAGAGAGGAAAATCCAATAACAAAAAAGTATAAATAAATAAACGAAAACAACGATAGGCAGACGCAGAAATCAGCTGTTCGCCGAACTTTGCCCCCTTTGGAGAACATGTGATAAAGCGGAGAGCAACTCAGAGAGAGAGAGGGAGAGAAAGGATGGAGAGTTTCGGAGAGATGGGGTGAAAGTGTGGTAATCTCACTCACTCACTAGCTGCGCCTTGGAAAATGGTCCCTAAACGACAGCCAAAAGAAACGACGCAATTTTCGCGAATTTTCCAGGGCTTTGAAGCCAATTAGGGAGTGCAAGATAAAAGGAAACTATAAAGCTTACCAGGTTTTTTTTTGTTATTCATTTTTGTGTTTTTTTTTTTCAACCCATTAAGCGGAATAAACATTTTGCGAGTCTATGAATGCTTCTTCGTTTTTATATGTATTTATATATTTAACAGTAAAGACATTTTCCCTTTGGGTTATTTTAAAAATATTTTAAAATTATATTACAAAATTATTTTATTAAAAATCTCACTATAATCAATGATATTTTAGTGTTATTATTAAAAGATCGTAGCTTTAATGTAATCAATTTTCCATGACAAAGAAACACAATTTCATTAGCAATCAAATTATCGGCTTAAGTAGTGCCAAAAGGTAGCAATACCCTTTGAATAATTGATAATTCATTTCAACAACTTCATTAAAAGACCTTAGACCCTTTCCTCTACATTTTAATGGAATACTTAATTTCATATTCTTTACAAATGTGAACTGATTTCAAATTAGGAACTTTGGAGAACCAAGAACTTTTATTAAATACCCTTTTTTGTGAAGTCTAAAAAAAGGGAATATTTTATATAAATATCTGTTCTTAAAAATAACAAAAAAAATATAGTTATTTTGTGTCATATTTTAAATATTCATTTTTTGCTATTATATTTTTATGGTTAAATTTATTTACAGAATATACAATTAATAAAATATAATATTTTTCATTATAAATGATTTCAAAAAATGCTAATTTAATAAATATTTGTGTCCCACAGCAGAATTTTTTATATAACCTTGTAGAGCTATATTTATCAAGTATTTTATAGTTTATTTTTATCCAATTTTGATAAACCCTTGAACGGAATCAACGCCTTTTAACGAAATCAACGCTTACCGACAGAAACACGTGACCGTCTCCTCCACATCCAACGGCAGCGATAGCTGCGTGGCGGGGCCAGCTCCTGTACCAGCTGCTCCACCGCTACCAGCACCACCTCCTCCTCCTCCTGTTGCAGCACCACCACCTGCAGCAGAGGCATTCCCCTTGCCACCATTCTGACCATTGGCATTCTGGCGCGGCACAGCCCTCCCAGGAATGTGACGCGACGACGCGTGCAGGAAGGTGGCGGCGAAAGTGGACGAGAGCGAGGAATGCGAAGCCGAGGTGCGGGGCGTGGAAGCGGTGGGTGTTTGTGGGGCTGTGGACGAACCGTCACCGGCATCTGCCAGAGGAACCGAGGAGTAGCGGACCAGGATGGCACGGCTAACACGATTGCCGCCCGTGAGATTCGAAATGGCCCAGTTCATGGCCAGGCTCCGGACGGACTTGAGGTACTGCTGGGGAACTGACCGCTACCGCCGCTCGAGTGCAACTGAGCTGCTGGCTGGGGCCTGGAAACCCTAGAAACCGCCCCAAAGGGGTAGAGGTGGTGGTGAGATGGTGCAACCTTCTTCGCACATACTAAATATACACAATCTTGGCCTGCAAAAAAAATTGATTTTGTCTAGTGATTTGAGCCACGCCCCATAGCTTGGACTGGGCCGCGCTGTCAATCAATGGATTCCGTGGAGAAAGAACAGTTGCTGATGTCCCATTCGCCTCCCTGGCCATTTACCATACATATATAAGTCTCTCTTCTAGCCCAGTGCATTTGTTTCACCCATTTGTTTTTTGTAGTTGCAATTTTCCCCTTTTCCCCTGCAGTTACACCCTGCCACCCCTTGGGCCTGGCCCCTTGCCGGCTAATTCAATTAGAGTTGTACTAAGTGCGCTTCAAGGCTGTTGGAATGCACACGCCGCCAGCGGAACAGCGAGGGTTGCTAATGAGGTAAATATTCTTGGCAGGCATAACATATTTCTCAAGAAAAATGCAATTAAATTATAGTAATTTATAGGAAAAAAATGAAATAACTTAAGATCAAGAAATATAATTTAAAGTTCGAAAATTAAACAAAAAAAGTGGGTTCTAATGGGTTAAATATATCATTGTTAAGTCCTCAAGTTAGCAAGCTTCAATCCTGTTACTTTAATTTCCTATAAAACACCTCCAAAGTTACCTTATCTCTTCAAAACTTAGCTGCTCCCCATTCTTAAACTTTTCTTTCTCCCCAAAACCATTTCGAATTAAATATTAATATTTATTTACCTAAATAAACAAACAGCTTCCCGCCGTCTCGAGTAATTGTATATATTTCTCCCAGTGGACGTAAGAGCCCTCTTTGCGGGCCAGGGGAAAAAATCGATAGCCTTTCTCTTGCCACATTTTTAATTGTTTTGCCAGCTCTAATGAAAGCCCGCTCCAATGGAGGGCGATGACGTCCAGCCCAGGCCACCCAAAAAAGAGGAACCCTTCCTTCTCCACACTCGTATGATGTTGTCGTCCTCCGCTGGCATCAGCCATCAACTGATGTGTGTACTTTTCCCCCTTTTTTTTTGGCGTATGGGGTGTGACATGTGACACAATTTGTTTGTTCTTTGTTGCTCTCACATCGTTCGTTTTTTTTTGTTGTTTTCGTGTGTTCCTTTGCCTATTTGGATGCTGTGACAGTCCACAAAAGATTGGCCCTGTATGCGAGCGCCTGTATATATAGGTTTATATAGTATATTCTGCTCTGTTATATAGCTTTTACTAACGACTTTACCATCTGGCTTTGTACGGAAAAAAAAGAGACACACACGTATGTGAACATCAAATTGTCAGTGGGTTGTGCGGACTTAATTTGTCCAAACGGACCAGGGAAGCCATTCATTAAACCCTCCAGCCTCGATGCCTGTTTCTAATCAACTCGATTTCCGCATTTTGCCACCGCTCAATTAGTCTATTTAATCACTAAATTGTACTTAATTGCTTTTCTTCCTCAACTTTGTCCCTTTTTAGTTAGGATGTATGTAATTTTTGGGTAGTTTTTGAACAGGTATATCCTATTGAGGGTACAAGTCAGGGGTTTACAACCCTTAAATCCCTGCTTAACACTGTCAATTCGGGATTAAGGGTCTGAACTTAATGGCAGAAGGTCTATGCTCGAGTGACCAGTAGCGAAAATAATTAGCGAAAGGACTCGACGAGGTTAATAGAAATTTTTGGTAAGGATTAGCCTTGAAATAGAGCCCTGGATTTGTACCCTAAGAAGCGGCAGTAGAATATTGAAAACGACATTAAATCTGCATAGTTTAAAATGTAATATTTTATTGACTATCAACCTGTTTATATAGGATTAAATAATCCGAACCTTATATTCCTTGGTAACAGCTTTACTCAGTTTTCGTTTAAAAATAAATCTCATTTCATGTTTAAAGCCATTTAAGACCTTAATCTGAAAATGTCTGGGAACAATTTTAAATTTAAGGGTTGGGAATTTATTCTCAGGAGGGTTTTTATTTATTTATTGTCCATCAGGAAGGATGATTCCTACCTACCTCTTATCTGTATGCAACCCTTTTTATAATTTCTGAATTTTTTTGGTAAAGATTTTTACCCTTTGCTTCATTTTCTAAACATTTTATATTTTTGTTATATAAAGGGGTTAATTTTAAGCTATCTTAAAAAACAGAGGATGAAATACATTAAAATTTTTTGAAATTTATTAGTTATGACTTTTCTTTGGAAATTGTCTATATTTTTTAATGGAATACCGAATATAAAATTTTGGGTATATGGAAATCACTTAATTAAATGATAAACAATACAAAAATGAATACAAAGAATAAAATAAAGTAAAGAGAAAAGTAATTTTTGAAGTATTCTTTATATTAATTTATTATTTTATTGCCTTGCATTTTTAAAGCCTCTTTACCGGGACTCAAGTGTGGTAATGAAATTGGCAAGTTCATTAAACCTGCTGGCTATCTGTAGAATTCCGTCCCTGATTGGAGGCATAAACAAAAGGCAAAAAGCAAAAGCAAAGAGAACGATGCAGCGGAGAAGAACTGCAGGGGAAGCGACGAAGATGGGCACAAAAATAAACGCAAAGCAATCAAAGTGCAGCGATGGCCTTGCGACTCCGATTCGTGGGAAGAAGAAGGGAATCACACGCACACACACACACGCATGGCGCACTCCAGAGGCATAAAAAGGAGGCGTAGCAATATGCAATATTAACAATATTCTATTTCTTGTTTTTTATATATATTTATTATTTTAGTCACTATTCGTAACGTTATTTAACAAGATTTTATTTACCACAGAACCCCCTTAAAGAAGCCACTGAGGCACATACACACACACTCATACATAGATTCGTGATTCGAATTTCTTATAGAGTTCAGTGTGTAAGTAAATCAAAACACTTGCGGCTTGGTAACCAGATTTGAGAAATCGATAAAATGCCTATTGATTCTTTTTTTAACGCCGCCAATCACAACAAAGAAATGTCCCTACAGAAAAACGGGTACCAAGAGTTCTTCGATGAAATTATTTCATGCACAAATTAGTTTTCATTTCATAACTCAGCTGTTCTGGGTTAATTAGCAGGGTATGGCCGTGGTCTACTCCTGTGGGAGACGCGACGAAAAAAGAAATTTCTGTCGGCGAAAATCCGAAACGAGGCCAATTGGCAAAAGGCCAAATGGCGACGAAAAAGAGTAAGCAGACGAGAAGAGAAGAAAAAAAAACAGAGGACACAAAAGACACAGAGCCGAAACGAAAGATGCGAGACGAAGGAGACCCACCAAGTGGCCAACCAAAATGTACCCCACATAATATATATTTTTAGGGAAAAACTTTGCATTTGGGGGACAGTTTTTCCTCGATATATTGCACTTTGGTTTGTGCTGCAGGATTTGCGGTTTCAACTCACCCCATCAACCAATCGACCGTGTCGCGCAGATATTCCGGAATTCGCTCCAGTTTGACGGCTGTTTCTGCTGCTGGCTGCTAATTTTCCAAAGTCTTTTCCCAGCTGAGGGGACCGAAACGCACACACACGCACGCGCTCGAGAAGCGTACACATACAAGCGCGCAGACGGGTTGTGGGACGCGAACACACACAACACACCACCGCCACCAGGATGTGGAGTTCACCGTGCGAGCCAATCGACACTTTTACTTTTATCAATCAATATTTTGGTAATTCGTTTTGAAACTTTGCACATCAAATTTTTTCCTGCTTCTTCTTCGCTTGTTTGTGCACTTTGTTGAGGTTCAGCAGTCGGACCAGGTTTTCTTTGGGAATTGGCCGAACTATCGATAAGAAGCTGGCAGCTGGCATATCGAATACCACCAAACTGCTGGCAGCATGCCATTCACAATTGTTATTGAAATTACATAAATATGGTACATTGTTAGCTCATTTTTGGACAAAAACAAAAGAAAAACTGAATTTTCTCCATTTCATATCCGTTATTGTAACCGTACGATGGCAACGAATCGTCAACCAACACCCCAACTCAAGGCGAGCTCTGTGATCTTGGCCGGACTTGGAGTGGCCGCCGTGGGATTCGCCGGCAAGCACCTGATGCGCCGCATGCCCCAGATGACCACAACAATTAACGAGGCACTGAAGAGCATGCCCAAGTTCGATGCGGAAAGCATGGCGGCGTCCAAATACTACAAGGGCGGCTTCGATCCCAAGATGAACAAGCGGGAGGCGGCCCTCATCCTCGGCGTCAGTCCCAGTGCCACCAAGCAGAAGGTAGTTAAGTTGTAACTGTATTTTAAAACATATTTGTATTCAATATTTCGTTTCATTGACAGGTTAAAGACGCCCACAAGAAGATTATGCTTCTAAATCATCCAGATCGAGGAGGTTCTCCCTATTTGGCGGCCAAGATCAACGAGGCCAAAGACTTTCTAGACAATGCCAAGTAGTCGTCTTACTCCACTCTCGAGTGTAAATAAAATAGTTTTGTGATTAGTGTAAGCTGAAGTCTGTGTTTATTTCTAGGAAGTATGTTCAATGTCCGCAGATTCATAATATATGCATCCCAGCCCGAGCCCCAAATGCACGTGGTCCGGATTACAATCGCAATGGTATTTCCAACAGATAAGGAACTTGAATCTGCACACTAAGTGTTCACCCAAAGCGCATTCTTTTAAGAAACATAGTTAATTGTGTATATAATCAAGGTGGCTTAGCATCCCTTACTTACGCGTATCATGGGATTGTGCATGGCAGCCAGTAGCTTGATGTTTAAACATACAATCAGAAGAGTAATCACTATTTTTAATGCACTCTCCATGGCTTGACGAATTGCTACTAAATGGAATCAGTTAAATCCAGGCTAATCATAAGCTTACAGTAATGGATAAATGTGTAAAATGAAGCTGTTTACACAGCTGTAATGTGGTAAATTGATGCTAGGCAGGTGTGGCGCTCAGTTTTGTTTATGAACTAGGACTAGCCGCGAACTAAGGGTTTACTAAAAGTAAACTAATATATTTCATACAAAATAAAATAATATCAAAGCTGTAAATTCTTCAAGAGCTGTTTTTCCCTAACATTTATATTATTTTTTATTGTAAAATGTTGTTTTATGCCTGACTTAAGAATTTGTTTAATTATTATGGTTATTTTCCGTCAATTGAAAAAATGGAAATGCCAAATAATGAATGCTTAAAAGATCCTTTGTCTTATACCAGGCAGCAGAATTTGGCATTAACGTATATTTAAACAATTGCTTTGTGGCTTAGCTAGCTCTTTGCGAATTATTTTGTTTTGTTTGCTCAACCCGCGAAATGTTCTCACGCCGAACCGTATTAGCTTAGACCCAAAATTTAGGCCCACAAATTGTTTACTCAGTTAAACGTTGAGAGGTATAAATAGTGCTCGCTTGGAACCAGAACAGCATCAGTTGATCCCACATCCAACTATCAATCCATAGGCATGAAGTTTACCTGCGCTTTGCTCCTTCTAGCCTCCGTGGCCTGCGTCCTGGTGAGCCTGTCGAGTGCAGCCAGTTCTACGACCACGACAGAAGCCTCTTCGGACACCACTACTACAACAGCAGCCTCTTCATCCTCGGACACCACCACCACCACGGCTTCCTCCTCAGACTCAACCACCACTACCACGGAGACTTCGTCCTCCTCCTCGTCGGGCAAGAAGAAGCACAAGACCCATTACAAACGGAAGGTCCATCGCCCCAAGAAGGTCAAGAAAATCAAGCGCAACAGGAATCGCAAGAATCGCAGCGGTTAAACACCGTCTCCGAAATCTATCCAGCTCTTTCACCTTCCGATAATCCAAATATCTGACTACTGAATACCTGATTTTATCTAAAATAGCTTTATAATTGTAATAATTTTCATTGGCATAAATAAAAATACTAGTAAAAAAATGTACTTGTTGTAAGGTTTCAGTTTACTATTATTAATTTGTTGTATGAACCTAATTACAAACATAAGTAGGAAATACTTTTTGAAAGGCCTTGAATTAGTTTTTTTGTTATTCTTCTCCCTTTTTCTCATCCTCAATCCTAATCATTTCCGCACGGAACTGCTGTATAGACGCCATTTCCGTGGGATCCTGTTGATTATCCATCAGACTTTGCCAGATTTTTTCAAAGTCCCCTGTCGAGACAAATTCTTTGAATATACGTTCCATTTCATCTTTGGCACGTGGCTTTTTAAAGTCACTCGGCCACAGGCCGCACTTCGTGGATGGATCCGGTGCGATGACATCCTTCATGCGTGTGTTATCAATATCCTCCTTAATGGGCGTTTTATGGGGACGCTTGTACAGTAAACCCTCTGCAGGTTTCTTGGCCAAATCAGCACAAAGCTGGCGATAGGTGGTAATTTTATTATACATAA
The DNA here is from genome assembly GCA_008042485.1 of Drosophila mayri. Classification (NCBI taxonomy): domain Eukaryota; kingdom Metazoa; phylum Arthropoda; class Insecta; order Diptera; family Drosophilidae; genus Drosophila; species Drosophila mayri. The sequence goes on along the minus strand of VNJN01004649.1, from coordinate 4,349 downwards.
TTTTCGGTTCAGGCGAAATGGAACCAATCATGGGCAATGGTTGCAGCACGGATAGGATATCGCACAGCTCATCGTACCTCACACGCTCCTCGCAAGAGTTCTCGTCCACAAATAAACGGAAATTGTTGGCCGCAATGCGAATCTTTTCGATATTAGCGGGAATATTCATCTTTCGCATTACTTGTATGATTTGTGACAATGGCAACTGACGAGTTCCCTCCGTATCCTTCTTGTCCAGGGCCATAATCAATTGGTTCATATTAAAGTCGTCACGCTGTTGGAGTAAATTGCGAAGGTAATTTATGTGGCTAATGGCAGATGTCATTTTTTCGGTACGAGTTGAGGGCGTGGTGTTCTCTATCAAAGATTGAACGCTGATATCACGGTGCGACATTTTGCCAAAGGTCATGTTTTTAGGGAATGTATAGGGATACCAGCTGGGAAAGGAAGCAATATAAATTCATTATTTAATTATATGTATAATTCTAGGCAATACTAATCTTAATTGTTAATTAACTTTACTTTTACTTACAGAAACTTCATTCCCAAAGGAGCTTTAGTGCGATCGTCTATATCTTTTTTGGGCTTCTTAATTATTTTCAGATGCTCCTCGCTCTCGTTCAAGCAATTTTTTACCCTAATGCCCGAGGGATCAGTATGGGAAGGAACACCAAAGGTCTCAAAACGATTAAAGGTCTGTGAATATCTTAAAAAAAAAAAACATTAATGCATTAAATCAGTATAAAGAAATTAAGAAACATATAAACCAACTTGCGATTGATCTGTTCCGAGGGAAAATAATGATTATGACTGATAATATGCTGATCGTGGAAATCGGTGTACTCCCTATTGACCTCCTCGGCAGTTTTTCGTGGCATTATAACCGAGTATAGGGAATCTTCGGGCACGGAAGCTATGCCAAAAGTGTGACTCCAATTGTTCACAGTTTCCGGTTTGGAATAGGTTTTCATGGCTTTGCCCACAACGGGCTTACGCTTAAACGAAATCTCGCGAGACTTTTCATTGACATCCGAAAAGGGCCCCTTTCGTAGTTCTTCACCAATATAATTATTGTTGGTGGGATTCTTGGGCGTACGGGCATACGGTTTGGGTCTGAGCCGTCGGCAGTGGGCCCGAATTATGTGCTCCGCCGCCTCAGCTGGGTCCAGGCTCACGCAGCACTCCTTGGCGCCATAAAAATCTGCAGGATTTCTAAGTGTCGAGAGTCCTGCAGCCCGCAAATCGGGATTTCTGTCTATATAATGTCCCAGATTTGCCATTTTTTGTATTGGATATATATATAATGTATGCTGTGGATGTAAAATTGTATTTTAGGGTAAGAGTAAAGCTTGCTGGGATGCCTGGGTAGAGAATCAGCTAGCTATAAGTTTCAAAGTAACTAGGGATAAGTCCTGCTTGAGTAAGGATACATCAAGGATTTATTTTATTTATAAGACCAGTTAAAATTTAATTCTAATTCATATATCACATGCTTATCTTTATTAATATTTATAATTGCTTAAAATAATTTTGATATTCTTCACAAAAACGAACACCAAAAAATGTCAACTAGCAGGCGAAGTTTCCTTTTCAATCTTGGCACGAAATTGATTCACGGAAGCCATGCCATCCTTGTGGTCCTTGGATTCCTTCTGCTCGTCCATTACACGTTGCCAGATGTTTTCAAAGTCCTCCTTGGAAACAATATTCTCAAATATGCGCTCCATCTCGGCCTTGTCCCGCAGAGAACTAAAATCTCTGCTTCCCAGACCAATCTGGGTGGAAAAACTCGGTGAAATTAAGTCACTGAGCAGGACATTTTCCGGTAATTGACGCGGCCCTGTGTATACCCGCCCCTCTGCGGGTTTTTTCAATCGATCGCTGGTGAATAGACGATAAGTTGTCACCATTCTGTTGTACTGCTCCATATTCTCTGGCTCCGTTGGAATGTGTTTTACTTTCGGTAGATTTTCCTGGACAGAAAGCAGTCGGCAGAAATTATGGTAATTCACCCGTTCCGTGGCACAGCCCTCGTCGGTGATCAGCCGGAAATGGGAGAGGGCGGTACGGATTTTGGCCGCATCCAACCGGATGTGGAGCTTATGCATGGTTTCTAGTATAAGTGACAGTGGCATGTGGCCCGTCATCTCCTGGTCGATCTTCTGCAGCCTGGTAATCAAGTCAATCATGTAGAAATCATTCCGCTTGCCCAGGCTGTGCCGCAGCTCATTCAAATAGGAAAGAGCTTTCACCAAGGTGTCATCCTTTTTCAGCGGCATTTTCAGGAGACATTTCTCACGCAAACAAGTGCCAAAGAAAATGTCTGGCACATTGTCTATATATCTAAAAGGAAAATAAATGAGTTTATAAAGTGTCTAGTAAAATAAATATAATAAAAAAAATGTAAAACCCACATTGAAAATTACATTTTAACTGGGTTTAACTTGATTTAATAGGGAAATGAGGTCACTAATTTGTTGGTACTAAAAATAGTTTCAAACTTTTGAAAATTACTATAATTTGTAGGCCTAAATAGGCCCACCCACACTTGAGTAAATAATTTAAGAACAAACTGAAGACAAGAGTGGAAAAATAATTTCTCGCTGACTTCAGGTGTTATGATGCTCATTTGAATATAACAAAATTTTGTCTCAGAAATGTTAAAGATGCCTAAAAACATTGATTAACATTTCTTTATGATTTATTTTATAGTTTTTAACAAAGTTTCTCTCACTTACTTTTCATATTTTTTACCCAAAGGCGCTTTAGTACGTTTCATAAAGTCCATCCAGGTCTTGTTGACCACGGTCAGGTGCTCATCACCCTGTGCCATACATTTCTTCATTCTGGTACCATTGAGATCTGCTCCTTGCTTTAATCCAAAAACTTCATATCGCTCAAAGGGTTTTGTGTATCTAAAATAAAAAAAAATAAGCTTTTAATTTTGGGTTTAAATAAAGAGAAAGATAATGCATTTGCATACTTTCTGGCTCTACAGAGCAAGTTATAAGTGAATTAAATACTAATTTTAAAGTATACTAAGAGGAGATACCATATATCGTTTTCAGTGCCAGAATATATCAAATTAAAGCATTTAAAATCTCAAAAAGCATCTCTAAAATATAAAAAACCCACCCACGATTGATCTGTTCCGCTGGAAAAAGATGATTGTGACTGACAATGTGACCTCTATGGAATTCGGCATATTCTCGATTAACCTGTTCGTCCGATTTCAATGGCATTATGGTGGTGTACAAGGATTCCGATGGAGTCTTCACTAGGCCAAAGGTCTGGCTCCAATTGGTCACCTGACTCGGCTTCGAGTTCGTGTGCATTATCTCTCCTACTTTGGCCGACTTGGAGTGCTTCTCTCCAAGGAATTTTGTCTGAAAGGACGTCAAGGTTTCCTCGGTGGTCATTAGATCAACGACACTTATGCTTGGCAGACATGGCGTACGTTTACCCACTGGCTTTGGCCTGCTCCGCCTGCATTTCTCTTCTATCTGACTATGGATAATCTCCAAAGGATTCGCAGATACCAGAAGATTTTTTAAAGGATGGGTTTCTGGGCCAAAGGAGGGTAATCCTGCAGCCCTCAGGTTGCTGTTCCTGTCGATATAGCGACCTTTGTGAGGCATTGTTTTTGAAAATTTTTTAATTGTTTTTATTTTTTTAATAATTTTTTTTCCCAATGTTAAGGATATATTCTGAGTTATACGGAGAAGGTATAAAGAAACTAGGTATGGTACTATTTTTTGAACATTTTTTATTTTAAGAATTTTATTTTTTATACGCTTTTGGTTATCTTTGGCAAGCTGATCCATTTATTTGTATTTGTCCAATATTTGGTACGAGTGTTTGAATTTCTGTTACCAACTCTTTGTGGTCTTGATATCACTATTGGTTCTAATGATACTGCTGGGAAGGAAGTAGTTTGAAAAACAATTATTTGGCAAAAAAAAAAAGGGTAAATCGGAACTAAAGAAATCGCTATAAAAGCTTGTACTCCCATTGTGGATAATCACAGCATCCAATTGCCGTTCCTCGATAAGGTTTCTTATTTACCAATTCCACCCAAGTTCAAGATGAAGTTCCTGTTCGTAGCAGCCCTCATTGCCCTGGCCATCCAGTTGGCCGCCTCAGCCACAGGAACCACTACCACGACAACGGCAGCCACAACAACTACGGCGGCTACTACGACGACTTCTGCAACAGCCACCACCACGACGACTGCCTCATCCACCCACAAGATTAAGTGCAACAGGAGCAACAATTGGTGCCACACTCGCATCCCCAAGAAGAAGTGCAAGCACCCGAGGAGGTGCCACAAGACAGTCGTTATTGTGACC
>VNJN01004648.1:0-45308 GCA_008042485.1 Drosophila mayri | reverse complement strand
GAGCTGAACAAAGCTAAGCAGAGCCAACTTTGCCCAGGCGGCGGACACAAAATCAATGGCGGGGACTCGCTCCAGCTGCCTGCCTGCCGAAATTGCTTAATTAATGGGGGAAGAATCGCTGAATTAGTGCAAAAGTTCTAACTGGAGCTGCGCGTTTCATTCCTTGGCTCCAGTTGTCGCCGGGAAAACTTTACTCTCGAGCCGAACGAGCGAGAAGTTGTTCAATTTCCGAGAGCTTGCTGGGAACTTAAGGAATTCCGCTGCCTCCTCGTATCCATATTTCAGCCGGATGCCGCTTCCCGGATCGATTCCCCACTTGGCCGCTGGTGAAGTTTTAAGTAGATGTCAGCGCGCAAAGGATGCACAGGATGACCTGACACACCGCTCGCTGCTTGCATTAATTGCAGAGCCCGGAGGTGGAAAGGGGCAAAACCACGGCCATCAGAAGCAGCAGTAAAAGTGGCAGCAGGAGCAGCAGCGACCGCCAAAGGAAACAAAGGATGACAAACGAAATGCGTAAATGAAATGAGGGCATGAATAAGTGAGCCAGCAGCCAGAGGCAGTGGGCTAAAATGGGATTTCCCAGGACTATTTCCCAGCTGCACCGACACATACTATATATAGTATATTCCGGGATATGGCCCCGGGTATGCGGGCTGAGGTACGATTCTAAAAGCGTTGCAGTTTGCAGTTTAACTTTTGCCGTCAAGTTAATTCAAATGCAGAAAGAGAGGGAGAGCGAGGGAACACTTAGGAAAATCTCATGATAAATGTTGCCAGGCTGTGAGAGGGTGGTGCCGGCGGTTGACAAGCTTTTACTTTACTCTCTTTGCGGATTTTCTTTTGTGGCAATGTCATCGGGCCTGCTGCTGCTGCTGTTGCACTGTTTGCAATTAAGTTTTGTGTGTTGCGGCTCACACATATCGCTCTCGGCGATAGCAGGCACTGAGAGAAAAATCTAGTCAAACTAACAAATCTACCTAAAATTATAGGTTTTTCTCTAAAAAAAATCGAACCATTCAATGATTTAAAGTATATAAATTATAGCTGAAGATCCTAATAAAAATACAAAATCAATTGCCGTAATTCACCCATTTCTTTGTGTGCAATCGGGGCCAAGTGGTGGCCATGAAGGGTAGGCAACATATGGCGGAGCTTAATCAGGAAAACAATGGCTGCCATTGCCGCTGCTACTTGTGCCGGAAATGTGCTGCCACTAGGCGAGGCCCCTCTGCTTCCTATTCCGGCTCCTATCCTGCTCAGGCTTTTAGCACATCCAGTCGGTGTGTGTGATGATGGCCAAGTCCATCCATTTGCACGGCTCCTAGTCGAGGCAGGGGAGTCAAGGGGAGGAGGGGCACAATGACAAGTTGGCGCTGAGCGAGGAGTCGTGTGGAGGGGATCCAAACGAATCGTCAGCAGTCAAGCGCAAATCCCATTGAATTTATTTTTATAGTTGTTGTAAAGTTGATTATGTTAATGCGATTTAATTCGCATCGGAGTCGCAGTTTTATGGGGAATTTATGCAGTCCTGCCTATGAAATATTGCCAGTGATTTATCCTCCTGACGTTGGCAGCGATTTAAGTAAATTGAAAAAGGCCCCGGACGGAATAGAAGGGATAATCCCGTCAAATGGAAAGTGGGGGCAAGCGTAAGGGAGTGCCGTCAATGAGTCGGATCATTCGGATGCACATGCACAGTGAGTGGGATTTTCCCAGTGCCTTGCTAAAAGGGGATTCTCTGGCATCCAGCACCCATTACCCACTACCCATCAGCTATCAGCCATCAGCCATCAGCTTGGCTAATGACTAAGACAAACAAGGAGCAACTGCAAGGCACTAAATGCGATTTCAGCTACACTAAGGCAACAGGATACAGAGCCAGGATACGAGGCAGCAGCAGGCGAGAGACAAAGACTCGGGCAAAGGCGGGGGGATGATGGGTAAATGGGTCAGACTCGAGACAATGGTTGGGCATTATCAATATGTAATGACTTTTGCCGTATCCAACCAGCCTCGCAGTCACACCGGGCGTATGAGCAATCCTCACCTAATCCATTAATCAAAGAGCTCGCTCTGCCAGATCTAGTTTGCTCACCTTTCAGGGGAATTACAGAAGCGCAAGCAGCAGCAGCAGGAGGGGAGCAGGTGCTGGTCATTCAATTGCAGGCTGGCGAGACAATGCCTAATTAGCAGCAATGACAAATAATTTGATGGTAAAGCCAACAAACAAACAGGCCAGAAAACAGTTACCATAGAGCCAGAGACAGAGAGAGAGTTGCCCAGTAATTAGCCCACGGCCGGGACTAAAATCATTTCCATTTCGATTGCCGACTGCTGACTGCGATTTAGATAAACAAACTCGCCTCCCGGTGTTTATGTTTATGTTTGAGCTTCGTGCTTGTGCAGCATTTGGCAACTCTCATATCGTATACAAACAGGACATGGCCAAAAGGGTTCTCTCTATGTTGTTTTTACTGCGGCAAAGCCAAAGTCGAGACCTGAAAATGATGTTGTGCAAGACGTACCAGGCCAGCCACAAGTAAATCAGTGAAAAGTTCGCCTTTGCCTTTGCCAAATATCAAATCCTAATGCTTGTCTTGTGTGTTATCTCATTTGAAATGGGATTTGAACTATGCCAGAATCGGTTTTGTGTAATTTGGCCCAAATGGATACAGACTCGAGATGAGATTTTCATCCGAAAGTGCATCTTGTGTGAAAGGTCTTGACTTTGCTCTGCTGGTATTTATTTATGAATGTTTAAGTAACTCGTTATGTGGCTTAGATCAAGTCTTTATTCGAAGTTTACATTTATTTACACGGTAAATAGTCAAAGATTCGATTTACTCTGAATTTAATTAGTTTAATGTTAGTGCCAATAAATGGAGTTCAAGAACTTATTAGAGAACAAACAATTTGCTGATAAATATTAAGTTTGCTGTGCAGCACATCATGCCCCTTGAAACTAGAGTCTGGTGAGGGTATCTCAAGAGATAGACTTGATTACGCAAAAAGTCGTAAGCATAAATAAACACACAGTTGGCATATGAATTGCGGAGCAACAAAGATGGCAGAGAGTCCACATTATGCCAACTTTGTGTGTGCAGCTCTGGTCTCCTCTGTGTGTGTGTGTGTGTGGAGCTGTAACTTGTGGTGCACACTTTTGTGCGTTTTAAGGGGATATACGCCAGGGTGTACATATATGTAGCCAGTACGTGGAGAAGCGGCCCTTCAGGCATTATTAATGCGAGTGGCTGCCACTTGAAGGGCCCTCCACATGCGTACACATGTGTGGAGTGGAGTGTGGAGTGCCGAGTGGAGTGCCGTATCTTTTTGCGCCAACCCAGCCAAGTTATCCCTGGTAATCAGGCTTCGACAGTTGGCCAAAAAGTTTGTCAAGAAGTCTCGAGTGCCGGCGATAACTGCCGGTGCCCCAGTAGTGCAGGATAATCGCAGGATCTTTAAATTACACGGTTTTAAAGCCCGCTCAGCTTGACGGCAACTGCAGGTCCTGAAGGACGAAGCCTTCCTAGGGATAAGGTATACCGGATGCAGGCTGCCTACGGCTGTGTTGGTCTACAATGAAATGGATTTTTATTGTTCCACCGCCACGACAAACAAATTGGAAAAGTAAATAAAACAAAGGCAGGCAGGCAGGCAGAGGCAACAGGCAACAGCAGCCAGAAGCCAGGACTCAAAGGATGGAAGGTGTTGCCGTTGCCGACGACGATGGTGGGCACAAAGGACATAATGAATACGCTTAACTTTTAAGTCACGCTGCGCGAGATAACTTGCTGCGGAATAATGGCGCGAATAACGATGCTGACAAACAGCAACAGCGGGCGGGAACAACAAGGACAATGGGACCGCAGGGCGGATGGTTTTTCCATAAAGCAGCCACATTTTCCCCACACACTCTCGCCTCCATTTCCATTTCATATCCCCCACTTTTCCCCCTCCTTGCCAGCACTTTCCCCGGTGGTGCCGCCATTAATGTAAATGAGACTCATTGAAATGTCAATATGACTTTCAATGCTTCAATGGGGCATGCTGGCAAACCAGACTGCGCAATTAAACCTAGCGAGTGATGGCGCCCCATCCACGTATCACCACCCACCCATCGCACCCACTTGGCACCTCCCTACCCCCCATTTCCAGCCCACTACACTCATGGCCGAAAAAGCGCGAAGAGCTGGGCCTTAAATCAATTGGCATACATCAGGCTCAGATCTAGAGGCAGAGGGGAGGCCGGCTAAGAGTGGCCGAAAACTCATTAAACCGTTACGCGCAGTTGCAGCAAATGAGTCATCCGTCGGCAAATATTCTCTAAAAGCCAAATACGGACACAGGAATATCCAGGGAGGCGACAGTGAAGTTTGAATATGAAGAGAACTTGCATACATTTTATCTATATCATAAAGTAATGTAATATTTTAATTGAAAAATGTTATCATTTATTATGTTTCTTTATAGAAAAATATACTTTAGTTACAGTTAAGGAGATAAAGTTATATAATAATAAACATTATCTTGCTTCGTATTCATAAAATTTTTCACCTTTTCTTGCTTCTTCAACTTTTACATTCCCTCAAAAACTAATCAAATTCAAAAACAATTGCCAAAAGGCTAACATTTTCATATATTTTCCCCAAAACTGATCCCAGTAAATATTCAATCTTGGATGCACAGGAACTAAAGCAATTTAGCATTTTATTTTCCAACTTTTCCATTAGGTTTTCTTTGTGCCGCAAAAATTCATTGGCCAGCAAAAAGTTTGATGGCCAGCAGAGGATTCCGGTAAATTGGTTTACCGTCCACAAATGTTCACTGTACACACACCCCCCCACACACACACACATAGATAGTTAAGCCTTCTTTCCCCCTTACCCCTCGTTACCCCCCCGTGTTCCTGGCAACTGTCAAACGCTGGCAGAAATTTTCACGAATTTGTTAGCAAATGCAATCATTTTGTTACGTGGTTTTATTACAGTGGTTGCTCTGTCGCCGGCGTTTCAGCGATGCAAAGCCAATAACATGCAAACGCTCGTTTATAGCACCCCATGCCGAGTGTGGTGGAGTGTGGAGTGCCGTGCAACGGGGCGTATACGTTACCGTGTGCAAATATTGTCTCAATTTGGTGCTGTACTACACTTGGCTTGCCTTCGACGAAGGCCAAATGGAGAAGGGAGTTCCCAGTTGAGAAAGGTAGAGAGAGAGTGAGTTCAGTTCCGCCCAGATGCAGATGCAAATGCAGATGCCGATGAGGATGCGGATGTTCTCCCTCCTCCCCAGCTACGGGGATGTGTGGGAAATAAACAATTTGTATGCGAATTTCGCCTTTGCCATGCGAGGGAGCCCCCATGAATATGAAAATATTCTACTTCCCTTTGCCAGCTGATACCCTCGTTGCCCAGGACTTCGTCCTTCGTCCTGCTCGCCTGCATAAGCAAACAGTAAGGAAATTGAAAGCAAAATATGATGATGTTCGATTGGCAGATTCTGAGCGGCAATAGAGTCGAAAATCAGAAGGCACTAAACTATTCCATTCCAGCTCAATGCACCCTCGGTCGGTGCTGGGCCAAATATTTGGCTTGGCTAAGCCATCTGCCTGAAATTAAAGACTCATGCAAATGTCCTTATGCGCTCCAATAGGTCCTGCATTTGTCTAAGCCGATTTCCAGGGGCACTGCACCGTGAAACGAAACAGAAGAGCGGATAACAAAGCCCTTGAAAAACTGCTGCAGCAAAGGATACAGATTGGAGTATTGATCAGGGGGCATATGTTTCGATTCTGAATAATTATTCAAACCTCAATTAGAAATACTATCAAATTAAGTGTCATTTCAGGTACAAAAAATAAAATTTTAATTAAATTTAATATCATAATCTGTTTAATTTAATTCCAAAAGCTCTTTCTTTACTTGTTTTCCTGCTGCCGCTTGTTCAGGACATCCTGATGATGATAATTGCAAAAAATAACTCCGACAAACATGACGAAAATCGCATTTAATTAATGCACGAACATTGCAAACATCGCTGGCAAAACTCTTTTGTGCGGCGCGAATCCACTTCAGACATAACTCCAGGCAATACTCGTGCCAGGACAGGGAGAGGCAGAGCATGGAGCATGGAGCAGGAGCAGGCAGGAGGACTCCTTCCTCCCTCCCCCACCAGAGCTGGTCGCGAGCTGTCAAAGTGCTGTGGGCAAAATGGCGGCCGCTGTATTAATGGCAGCCATGCGAGCTCCTGGCTGAGCTCGGGAGGATTCAGCGTCAGGTTATTTGACTGCCTTTGGCAGTTTCAAGTGCACGGGCATGTGTGCATAAAGAGGCTCTTCAGGAGGTTCCTCCCCAATCCTGGGGGAGCTCTGCCTGTTGTGGCATCTGGAGAAATCAAAGAGTGCGGGGAGGCGGGAAGAGCCACGAATGCTTGCATTTATTTTGCAATTACTCTGCTCGGGCGTGGCTCCTTCAACATTTCCTCGCAAACTCAAATATAATTCCGTCTAATCAACACTTTAAGTGAACTAAATGCATTCTCAGCCAGAGAAATGTTCGTCCGGCGAGCAAAGTGCCTACTCCGCTGACCAATTAACAAAGTCCAAAGGAGACCAAGAGCAGCGTGAGAAAAGTTTTGAGCCAAGAAAATGTGGCATTTAAGGTGATTTTTCATGACCTTAAAAAGATTTTACTAAAGCAAGGCTGAATTACATAAACTTGGAAATTGTTATTGTTATTTTTTGACTGAAATTTGATTTACTTTTATATTATTCTTCTAAAATTCAAATTAATTAATTGTTTTTTTATCTCTTGTGTGAAATCTATACCAATTTGTAGAAATCTAGTTCCGTATTTTCAGTGTGCAAAATATAGAAAATGCAGCAGACCATAACAGACGCAAAAATGTCAAGCGGGGGGACGGCAAGAAATTATAAATCAGGAGCAGGTCAGCTTTGCTCAGGTCGGAAGGTCGTTGGGAAGGCTTCCGGCCAGAGCCAGAGCAGCGATGGCATTGATGAATTTCGCCATGACAAGGCGAGGCAATTAGCCAGGCGAAAGTGGCCATAATTAGGCAACCGGGCTAGCAGTTGCCGTGACCAGGCACAAACCCAGAGGTCCGCCACGCATAGCTAATGAGCAGGTTTCCATCCCAAAAAGGTGAAACAAAGTCAGCAGCAGCAGCAGTCAAAGTGCCAATTGCAGTCGCAAAAGCCAGAGTGCAGCACTCAGCATCCATCGTCATCGTCGACAGCTACAGCGACAGCGACAGCGACGCCTCCAATGCAACTCATCTCGCTGGCAAAGTGTTCAGGGAAATTTGCATTCTTTGCCGTCTTTGACTTTCCATTTTGCCTTTTCATCACCTTTCTTTGGCTTTTCCCTCGAATGCAGAATGCAAAACTGTGCGCCCGTAAACTACTTTTTAGCCTGGCCATCTCCCAGCTCCCATTTCCCAGCTCTCCCTGCTCCGTGCTCCGTGCTCCCTTCTCCCTGTTGCTGTGTGTAACTGGCCACCAACTGTGTCAACCAGTCAAACTAGTTGCCGCTGCACTCGATGTTGCTGCTGAATAGTCCAAGTAAAGCTATTGCCACAGCATTTGCACTAAGAAAAATCTAGCTAAAAACTAAATCAAATTTAAGGAAATATCAAAAACCTAAGCAAAGAATAAAAGCTGGCTTTAGCTTTGCCTGTGCCTTTACTTTATATATTGAAGCACTTGATATTTTTTAACTATTCCCCTTTTTTCACAGTGCCCCCATGTTGCAGTTTGCTGTCGCTGATGTTGCTCTTGGTGGACGGCAAATGCTGATTGCTCTCCCAGCTGCAAGAGCAAGAACAACAACAGTCGCAATTGATTGAAAGAGCTCGCTCCTCTTTACAGTTTCGTGGCTCAGTTACTCACAAAAATATTCGCTTTATTTTCGCCATTTATGCCTTGAACCAGCGGACGCGGCTCTCTCAGTTTTTCCTGGTATTTCCCTGGCCGAATGGCCCAATGGCCAAACGTTCTGGCCCCAGCTTGAAGGCCGCCTCGCTTGCAGCTGCAGTGAATGGGAAGAGATTGTGGCTAATTTTATCTACCTCCCGGGTCCGGATTGAAAATAATCCAAAAAGCCAAGCCAATCGACGCTGGTTTCGTGACGTTCACGCCCAAATTGAACGGCAACTAGTTGCTAATATCGGCGGCTTATATAAGTTGAGGAAACGGGTTTTCCCAGGTTTTTCCAACCGAAACTTTGGTTAATTTTTGAGCATTATTAATATGTTTGCATGTTGTGTGTATTGACAGAAAAGTTTAATCAACTTTTCACTGGCTTGTTGATTCGTTTGCGGCCAACGAAAGTTTGGCCCCAAAAGCCGAGCTGAAGCCGCAAATGAAATGAAAATACTTTCTGCCATTCTGATTAGAAGTTTTCGTTTGGCCCCGAGTTGCGAGCTGAGAATTGCACGAAATGGTCGAATAAATTGTTTATTTAATGCCTGAATTTCAGTTCTGACTTGTTGCTGCTCCTCCTCGGGGGCTCCGGGCACGTACAAGTGAACTCCGGGCTTTTCGCACGTACAGGCAGGCAGGCAGCGAGCGAGCGAAGGGCAGGGCAGGGCAGGATGGCTGGAAAAAGGACCTGGCCTGATGCACATAAAGTTTAAAATAACAGAAGCTCTTTAAATGAGAGCTCAGCCAGCAGTTTGATGGCCCTTCTCAGATAAGCACTTGCGAATATTTCTGCTAAATTGCTGGAATATAAAACACATTCCCCCCTCACAGACAATTTGATAGGGATTCCAACCATTCACAAGCTCAAAAAATAAACTCAGTCTCAATTTCAGTTTCGGTGCGGGCAATTGCAAACATTTTCGCATTTTCTGCCACAGAAACCCCACCGCAGAACTCGGTCTGCGGAAGGGCAAAGGGGCAGAGGGGCCGATTTAGGCCACAAAAGCAAATTAAAACATTTGCGAGCACAACCAAAGCAGTTTAATGCATTTGGCCAGCAGCAGCATTTACCGCCCGCTGTCAGTTTGATATCTTAGCTGCAAATCCCTCCACTGTTGCCCCCAACAATTAATCACATTTAATTTATCAATTGTTTTGGCCCCAAAAATACTGGCGCGGGATTAGGCCAAACAATAAAGGCCAAATCGTTGGAAATTACTGAAGCAATGCGACAACAGCCAGGCGAACCGCTGCTGTTAATTGGATCGCTTCGTTCAGGTAATAAATACAAAAAAATGCTCTGCAATAAATTCCATACATTTCAATGGTAGAGGGAATATTTTCCCGGATTTTCCATATTCGGTAGAGGCGAATATTTCACCAATTTTCATGTTGGTTTTCATTCGAGTTACGAAAATAAATCCAAACACAAACACAAACCCAAACCCAGCGAAAATGCTTCAATTGTTGTCGTCCTGCAAATTCAGCGATGCAGTTAAGTGGAAAATTATGTTCATAGAATTTGTATGGGAAAATCTACTAATTGGAGTGATTAGTTTGTCAAGGGAATTAAAAATTACAGAAATAAATAATTATTGTTGTTATTCAAAAAGGATTATGAAGCCATGAATAAGAAAGACAATTAGATGATATTTTAAATTTGTTTAGTCGCAGGGAAACCCTTTTCATGGCCAACAGGTTTTAGGTCTCCTTAAGGCTGTAAATATTCCCTCTCCTGGGCACTCAATCTCCGGTTCTCCAGTCTCCAGACCAGACTCATTCATTCGGGGCCGCGAAGGAATGTTCGGCGCTAACTGATCGGCCAAACAAAAACAGTTTCCCCGAGTGTTTGGAGCTGGAAAAACGTGTGCTACATGTGGAAAGGGGATGGGGATGGAGGAGCCCGAGTTGATGGGAGCTGGGCTCCAGGTTCGACTACGTCGATAGGCAGCGTTGTTAACTGTTGTTCGAATTTGTCTGTGGTCAGTGACCCAGCCAAGGCGATGGAGACCGTTTCTGAGGCGGGGCCTAGCCGGCAAAACAAACATGTTTTAAGGCAAAAAGAAACATTAAGAGAGCCGGCGATCTGGTACACTTTGATAGCTGTCGGGCAGGGCGAAGAGTGGTAAGAAAAGAAACACATTAACTTTGGTCACTACATGAATACGAGCGCTCGTTAGCAGAGCTCCCGGGAACAGGGGGGGAGAGATGGTGGCTGGAAAAGTGGCCAGGGAGCATAGCCCCTTGCGTGCCGAAACCCATAAACTCTCGGGAAAGATTGGAGAACGCACAGCAATGGCTGTAAACTATAATTTGAGAGTCTTGGCCGCGGATCGCAATTATCTGCTGCTGCTGCTGCTGCGGCTGCTTGTGATGCCGCGTGGGGAGCGCGATCGGCAAGTTCGCAGCTTGAGTCTTTTGTTTGCGACGCTCTTCAGATCTTTGAAGCGTCGTCGTCGCCGCGCCATTAGTTAGTATCCCCGAATTAATTCAAATATATCCCAGAATGGCTTGAAATTATTCAGTTATTTACTCCCGCTGCGTGCTGGCTCCCACAGAAATTAAGGTATTATATTTACTTACATTTCCTCCACGTAAAGCGATTCGCACACCTGCAAGAAAGCAGAAAGGAAAATGGGAGAATTAATATAAAATTACACATTAACATACGCATCAGAGGTAATCCTCGGGGGCATTCGGAGTATTTTCCACTTTAACCAAACGGAAATAATGAGATTTCCCGTGCACTCACTCAGCGAGGAAGGAGTGAAACTTGAGCTGGGCGTGGGTCCTGCGAGAGGACTTGTTAACCTTTACCGGGGTTATCTTACGAATATCAAGTAACTAAAAGGGTGTTTTTATAGGAGAACTATTAAAGCTTTCTAATTAGATAAAAGCAGAGATTTTTTCTGGCCTTTTCTTAACTATAATAATTTATAAAACATTTTCTGTGCTTTTGCTTTTAGAAGTTTCTTCTTCTGGCTTTAAATTAAAAAGTTTATTAATAAAAATGACTTAATTAATAAAAATAAAACAAAGACAACTATAAACAACAAAAGTATGTACATATGTCTAAGCCAGACTTCTGGCTTTTAATACACCCATTCCAGTTGCATAACAAACATAAACCCTTAACCCCTCGAATGCAGCCGGAAGTTTCTGCTCTCAGCCCACTTAGGGGTTAATAAAACTGCACTCAAACCAAGAGTAAAGTCCCAGCCATGCAGATTTAACGGCGAGAAGATTAAAGCCTCCATCCAGCATCCTTCGCCGCTGATCAAAGGCACCTCCCCTGTCGCTGGTTTTCCGGGAGATTCATGTCCGGAGTGCAGCATCTGCAATCCGCATCGCTCCCGTACATCCCACACATATCAGGCGCTAATTAAGCAAGACTCGCGCTCCCTGGAAACTTTTGAAACTAAAACTAAAAGCGAGAGGGCGAGCGCCGGAGAACGGCGGCAAAATTAAATTAAGCGCTACTGTGGGAAAATGTCTTGGAGCGTAAAGCAATAAGAACATTTCCATTTCCATGCTGCTCCCTAAAAAAGTGGTTTCCATCGGGGAAACCACACACAGCCAGCCCCTGGGAGTGGAGAAGGTAGCCAAGCGTAGAGGTTTCCCCCAAGCCCCTGGGCCAGACATGTGTCAAGGTTATACTCCTCCGACAATTAATTCGAGGCGATGGGAGAAAAACTCTCCGTTTAGCCAACTCTCTCCGACACGGACGAGCGGCTCCTACTCCGTATCCGAAGGGGGGGAAAATCTCAACAAAACCCGGCCGCAGTAAGTGGAAAACGATGCCGGACAGGGAATGCCGTTTTCCGGAATTTTTATTGCCTTAAGCCCCGGAACGAGGCACACGCACGCCCACGGCCCAGGTTGGGAGGAGTGTAAATCACATTAAATCGGAGAATTTCCATGGCAGCTTCTCCAGCCGTTGGCATAGTTTATCAATTATCAGCAAGGACCCATCGTCGGCCTGCTCCTGTCCCGGAATATTGGTTACAACCAGAATCGATTACACAAACAGGATCACTCCTGGGCTGGGGCGGAGTAAGCGAAAAAATTGAATTTATTTTCCATCAATATTCCTTCTATACCGAAAATCCCCTTGAGGGGTGTGGGTGGTGAAAAACCCTTTGGGCTTTTCCTATCGAATCCGAGAAGCTTGACCATTGGCAATTTAATTTTCCATGAAATGCGGCACACACACACACGCACTAGAGAGATTTTTCCTCAGCTCTTTTGCCGTATTATGGCTTTGCATCTTATTTGTATTTATAAATTACCGAAGCGGAATAGCCAGCCGCCGTTGTATGTGCGTGGAAATTTTCATTTTCATTTTCATTTTCATTTACAATTTCAATTCAATGCTTCATCCCACATACTTCCTCCCGGCTAGCCTTTTGTATATACATATAGTATGGCTCATAGTTGAAGGATCCTGCCGTAAGAGTTATTTATGTTTACATTATAAATGAGTGCTGCGGCTGCTTTTTGTTGTTGTTTTTATTTACGAGAAGAGCCCAGGAAATCATTAAATATTTCGTATTTAATTTTACCTTGGAAGCATGGTAAATATTTATAGCCTGGCGGGAAGAGAAGGAGAGGAGACCCGAGACCACTCGCTTCAGCCCCAATGGCAACGCATAACAGCTTATTATATTATAGCTTCTCATTTAATTAATTATGTTAAGAGTTTCGACTTATTTTATAAAGTCTTCGATTGTGCGAAAAGGGTTAATTTACGACTGGAGTTGAGCTTTATTAATTATAAGATAATATAAGATATTAAGAGCACACTGAGGACGCCATAATAATCGTATCCTTCTCTCCTGGTTTACTTTTTACTTAAGAATTAAGTAATATTATTATTTAACTTTATCATAATCAAAACAATTTCTCATTAATAGTAAAAGTATATAAACATTTATGCATAAAAATCTATTTGTAGCTTTACCATTTCCTTTCCACATCCTTTCAGAATGTTAATTAAATTTCTATTAAATAAAGAAAACCATAAAAAACACTGACTGCTTTGATTAACTTTCTACCATTTGACCCTTAACCGCCCCCATCCTTTGTCCCTTCCCCATCCCCAGGCCATATCCTGGCAATCCTAGAACCCATTTAGACGACGCCCACGCCCACGTGACTGTCAGTTGATCCTGCAGTTTAAGACGAACATCACGTAGCAGCCAAATACTTTTGAAAATATTTTTAGTAGGTCGGCTGGTGCCATAAAATGAAATAAAATCAAATAAAATGGAACGAAACGAAACAAGGAGCGCGCTAGGCGTCTGGGACGTGACATAAATTAAATTTTTCGCCATTAATGGCAAATATTATAAGCAGATAGCGGACTGAAACTGAACGCTGGGAGAAACTTGTAAACTGGCAACTTTGTGCCGGCTAAAAGTATTGCAATTTACAGCGCAGGAGGGGCCAGGATAAAGGGGGGAAGTTTCAGCCAAAGTTGGGGCCAAGTTGAATTGGCGATTGTTGTTGACTCGATTGAACGGCCCAGCAGACTGCATCTGCAGCATTATCCTGCCCGAAGTTTGTTAATTTCCCAAAGCCAAGACTGAGCTCCTGCAGCTCTCGGATTTGCTTGAAAATATGCAACAATTTCTGCTGTGCAATTGTCCAGAGCAGAAATATTATTTGCCCATTTAATCGATTTGCCGAAAGCCCTTCCCCTCCCCTGCCGGCTTTGTGTTTTGACATTGGCAATGCAATCGGAATATTGTTGTGTGCTTCATGCATATTTCTGGCCAAACGCTTCATTGATTTAGCTATGAATTTTTCACCAGCCTGCCGGGCCAGTGGAAAACCTAATTCGAATTGCTGCTCAATGGGGGGGGGAAAGAGCCCAGTTAAGTAGGCAACTCTGAGGGCTGCTCGTTACTATCCCTTTAGTGCTGCAGCAGCAGAACAATTGCAGCAAACAGACAACCCATTCGGCGTGAAGGATTTAAGGGATTCTGACTTGGGCCCCAACTCCAACTCTTGACCGACTTGTGCTGACCAGTAAAACGAAAAAGAAAAGTGGCAAATGGCTCCCACTCCTCCACCGTGTTTATGGCTCTGTTCTATTTCATCAGCTTAGCCGGCAATTCGCATTTTTCCCCAGCTTCCATTTTCCATCCCATTTTCTGACCTCCTCCCCTCCCCCACCCCCCTCAACCGACTTTCCCGACGGCTCACATTTCGGAGTCCGCGCTCATAAACATTTTAGTGGCCGGGGCACGTTTCATTTTGCGCCGAAATGCGTGTAAATTGCTTTCGCTTTGCCTTAGCCGCTACAAATGAAACTAAAACGCTGACCGACTGCTGAATAGTTTTGGGGCCATCACATCGCCCCCAGGATTCAGACCCTCCAGCCCCCTTTAACCCCATTCCCGGCAAATGTTTGCCTACGCCGACGTGCTGCCGAAAGGATAATGGAAATTTCTAAAAATTCTATTCCCGGCCCCGCACCGAAACAATTTTGTAATCGAAAAACTTTGTTGGGCCTTCTGGCCCAAAGCAAACAATTAGTTTAAGGACTGTCCAGAGACGTGGGGGGGGGGAGGGGGCTGGGAAAGGGGTTTTGTTTTGCTGCAGCAGCAGCAGCAACTCAACTGGCAAATGTCAGATGTTTTTATTTATATCCCCTAATCGCTGGCTCATGTCACAAGCTCTTTGGCTTCGACACACACACTCGAGTGGAGGCCGTCGAACTGGAAATTGTGACAGCTCTGATGTGTGACTGTGCTTTTTCACACTAAAAAATGAAAATATTGATAGGATTTCATTGAGAAATTAAATGTTACGTATGAAAAATCAAGCTAAATAAGTTGTTTGTTAAAAAAAATATATAGAAAGTTAGGAAAATGTAGCTTTATAGCAGCATTACTCATATTAAAACAATTATTTTGCACTTTTTTATGAGCTTTGCTTTGTAACCATATTTAATAATATAAAATGTACTACCTTTATGAACAAAATATTTAAAAAATAAAGTTTTTTTAAACCTTTATCGAGGAAAAATCACATTTACAGATTTAGGCAAAAGATTCAACCAGTTGATACCCTTTCCTAAGATAAAGCTAACCCCCATTTTATTAGGAGATTTCTATAAACAATCAGAGATATCTAAATGCAGCATACCAACCAAATAATAAAACAACTTTCAGGGATGATGGACTTATAAATATGCCTCAAGTCAACCACTAACATTATGCTACTTTTGACCCACGCTCGGCGGCAGTTCAAGATTTCCGGTGATTAAGCCACCGGAGGCAGAGGGGGAGGCTATACCTTGAGCCAACTAACCCCGAAATCGGCTGCTCTCAGCCACCCCACCGCTGCCGCAAAAACCATTAATAATGCTTAAAATTTAAGTCCTGGCAAATTGGTTTAGCCAGAGCCGCAAATATATATAAACGTATTCCCACAGCTATGCCCGAGGAAGAAGCCAACTGAGAACCGAACTGAGTGCCGAAAATGTTTGTGTCGCAGTTAATTATGTCGCTTAAGCTGGCAGCCAAAAAATTCCTCAAACGGGAATCCGCTCCCCACATATATATACAAAATATATAAAGGCTTTTCTACCTGCCAGGCGTTAATAATTCAGTTCCTGAGAGAAGGCAAAGAGCCAAACTAAATTGCGCTGACAGCAAATTTGCGTTTAGTTTTTGGCTGCGAAAAACTTCCACATGGTTAACTAATTAAAAGTTATTAGAGCCACCCAGCCCCCCTTCTGCCCGCTTGTGGGAAATTTATTGAAATTTATTTCGTTTGTGCGACACGAAATTCACATTAAAATCGACTTTTATGCGGCACATCTACAACGGCAAGGACATGACACATCTCGGCAGCTGCCAGCTAATGTTGTGGCTCGTCCTGGTGCCGGCCAATTACATTCACCTGATGGGCCCCGGGTCAGCCTTCTGTCCTTTAATTAAACGGAATATTCATTCTGTTCACAGGCACAGTTATCGCTGTCCAGTGTATTTTTTGGGGCAATTTAAAATGCGAAAAGACGGAGCAAAAGGACCCTTCTTGTGTGTGGGTTTGTGTGCGGGTCCTAAAAGCAAATATTCATCTCACTCGGATGTTTTTGGGGGCCGCATCGTGTTTCACAATTTTTATTGGCATATTTACCGAAAATTAAATGGAGCGTAAAGCAATCTGCCCTCCACTTCCACTTCCACTTCCACTTCCACTTCCCTTTTTGGGTGATTTGCACACGCGGCGTATGCGTAATTTGTATGCTATTAGGGCGAGGGAAGAAAGACGAATTACATTAATTGCTTAGGCCCATCGGGGAGGAGGGTCCTGCTGTACAATAAAAGGAAAAATCTGCAATGGCCTTTATTCCAGAGCGCATTCAATTGTAAATTTTCACTCCCTGCTGCCTTTGTTGATTTTTGCAGCAGCAACTCTCCGCCTGCTCGCAGGCTTTCATATTCCTTGATAATTGCTTCCATTCTCTGTCAGAGCTCTCCAATCTCCCTCTTTTTTCCATGTTCGCTGTTTGCAATCAATTTGATTCGCCTGGGACTTGACCAGAAATTAATTAAAATGCAAATTAATTTGCAATTATGAGAAAATCCCTTATAGAAACTGCTGCTGCTCATAGATACTTCGCGGCATCAATTCAGCATGAAATTAAATCGATATGCAAATAAGCCCAATGCCCTCGAACTAGCAAAAAAAAAAAGAAAAATTGGAGCAGAGGAATGAGTAAATAATTCAAAATAAATATTTGGCCATGAATTAATTGCAATTTTACACTGTTTGCCCAGCTATCAGAAAGCTAGATGATGAAAATGTCACTTTTTTTAAGAGAAATAACAAAGGAAAAAATGATTTTATGATTTCTGTGGAAATCTATTACAGTTAGAGGCGAAGAAAAAGTGTTTTTTGGCATCTGTTCTTGGCACTATATAAAAATTATTTCAAGTTAGTGCTTAGCCCCTCCAAGAAGCCACTTTTTGGCTTCCATTATTTAGGCACACCTCAACCACATTTCCAAATATTAATTCTTTTGGTAATTCCCATTGACCTATCGTCACCTTTCCGGATAAACGCCCATCGATAACCGCAGTCGTGCGTGCCATTCAATAACACACGCAAATCAACAGATGGAAAGACACACACTCTCTCGTTGGAGATGGAGGCCAATAATCGCATTATCCGCTAGGCAAATCCACTTACATCGGAATCAATCAGCCCCATTACCGTCTGGATATTCGAATAGTTGCCATGACCACACAGCGACAATGGAAAACACACTCGCTGGGCGAAAGAAAATGGCCAATCAGTGGAAATCTGGGTAAGCAAAGTGCATGACTCTGGGGCCATTGGAAAGACAGTATTTCTAGGGTAAGAGGGTATATCTGTTATATGTAGAAGAAGATATCCAATACTTAAAAGATGAAAAGAACAATCCTAATACATTTTAGAAATTGAAAATGGTTTTAAAAAGGAAATATTAACCCAAGATAAAATGGAAAGTAGCATCGGTAAGAAAGTGGATTGATTACGGAGTTTTCCAGCATTTGTGTAAAGGAAAACTGTTCCAAAATAAATATAAATTTGCGGAGAAACAAGAAACGGATGCTTATCGATAATATTGGTTTACTAACATTTAAAAAACAAAAATGTAAAGCATAATTGCTCACAAAATCCACTTAAACTTAAAGAAAATAAATGAAAGTATATTTAACAATGTTTATCAAAGTTAAAGAAGTCAAAAGGGAAAATCTTTATAAATTTTTGAAAGGCAATATGGATAAGAAAAATTGTATAGTTTGTAAAATGAAAGTAAAATGGTAAAATGGTAAAACCAATATAAAAACTTAAGGAATATTAAGGGAAGAATATTTGTTAATATTTTTCAAAGTTTAAGTCGGTGAATATCAATGCCTATGCTGAGCCCAACTCCTCGTGGTATGCTACACCAGGTATCGCATGGTCGCCTCCCTCAATATCAGACAGTTTCTTTCCCTTTGGAGCCGGGGCATATGTTAAATCAGTCGGCGATAGCATCGAATGCCAAGAGGGAAGTTGAAAAGTGGCAAAGTGGGCGGAGCTGGGGGGTTCGAAATCAAAGGTTAATCACCCCTGCAGGGCACGCAACACAAACACAGTGGCATTAGCTCCACTCTGGTGTGTGTGTGTGTGTGTGTGTGAATGGGATTCGATGCGAGACTTGGCCAGAAGTTGGAGTTAAGGACACAACTTGGGCCAGCCAAGGGTGGGCCTGGCAGCCCTTCTGCTCCCAAAGCCATTTTTCCCCCCGAAAGAAGGCGCACAGCTTTTTGCAAAATGGCGCACTCACATATGCAACTGTGTGCGAGTGTGTGTGTGTGGGGGTTACCACTTGAAGTTCTCGATTTGACTCAAACTGAACTTTAGCGTGTTTCAATACCATAAATACTGCACGCCTGTCTGCCCCTGAGAGAAACAGAGGCGGAAGGAGTCACACATGTGCGGCAGACAGACGACGACACATAAAAAAATATATATCAGCCGAATTTTGTCATCAATTTTGGTTTATTTTTTGTTTTAAATTTGATTTGGGAATCTAGTTTTAACTACGTGATTGATGATCAACTGGATTTAGATGGATATTCTTATAATAATAAACAAATGACATGATTTCTGTGTTGTTTTTAAAAGAAAAAAGAAAGTAAGCCTTTTAGATTTAAAGATTTTATTAAAAAAAAGTAGCTAATAAGCTGAAAGCCTTTCTTAAATTCAGTTTTTTAAGAGTGAAAAAACACTACAAAATGAAACCCAGATATCCTCTTAAACCTTGAAACCTCTTCAACACAACTTATAATCTTTACTTACTTACTTTACTTTACTTTTTCCCAGTGCAAAGATTTCCTGGTTAGACCGAAAAAAGTTTAGCCAAAAAGCATAAACAATATCCACCTGTATTATGGCCAAAGTTTTCTTAGCAACTTTACCCCAAAGAATGTGTGTCCCCCCCTTTCCCAAGCAGAAAACAAGGAAATTTATCTTCTCCGAATCTCCTCCGATTGAACGTTAAATGTCGCTTAAACCTTATGGCATATCAATTAATGTCTTTTGTAATTTTAAATTTTAATCATGGAGAGTGGACCCGCGCATAGCTGATGAGCGCCATTGGACTTTCGACCTGACAAATGATGGACGGATGAATCATCCTCCGGCAGGACTCGCAACCCCCTTGCCGGGGAGCCCCTTTTTAGCACACAATCAAAATCCATACGAAATGAGCTGCGCGCTGCTCCTTGTTAGCTCCTTCGGTTGATTATTTTTTCATTAGCGCCGCCTCGAGGCAGGGAACTCCCAGGGGGTAGGGCGAAGGGGAGCGTTTGCCACACGAAAGAAATGTCACAGTCCATTCTTATTTATTGGAATAATTTCCGGAGTGTTTCTGTCACTCATTTTAGCTTTTCCTTTCCCAACGGCGGCACGGGGTGTGCGGATCGTAGAATGAATCATTGGATTTACAAAGCTTTGCATAAACAAATAAAATAAAATAAAAAAGGAAACGCTGGCAAGCACGCCATGTTGGGGTGTGGACAAGAAAAGCCCTCAAAAGTGGAAAATTTATATATTTTAGAAACATAAATAAAGCTGGCCAAATGCAGGGGACTAAATGTCAAACATTCGTTTGTCCTTCCAGCCCAGCCCTCGGTGCCGGTCTTTGATGCAGCTCGTCGAGGCGTTGAATGCCACCCTCGCTTTGAGGCCCCCTTTTTGCTCTCTCTTTTTTTTCCCTATACATATATCCCTTTTTCCCCGATTTCCCTTTTTCGCCCTATTCAGCTCTTCCCTCTGCCGCCTTTGACCGCCAGCCCTTAACATTTTGTAATAGAGTTTAATGCAACTTTTGCGGCAGGCTGGCTGGCAAAAGCCTTTTTCCACAGACACACAAAAACAGCAGCAGAGAGTGAGAGTGCCACGAGTCCTGAGAGAACTTCCCTTAAACGCAATGCATAGAAAATGTTAGAGCCACAACAAGGAACAAGAACAACAGCCGGCATTTTGCCGAAAAAAGGGACTCATGCTCATGCCGAATTTATTGATTTTTGCTGCCGCCGCATCCTCAATGAAACGCACACGCAGACACAACAGGATATATGTATATGTGTATATGTACTATATGTGTGTTTGTGGACGTATATCCTCCCCATTTTTGGCTAGGCAGCGGCGATCGAGAGCAACCACCAAAAGCACTGAAATGCGTGGGGTGGTTTCCTTTTTTCGTTAGTTTTCCACAGCAACAACGAGGCTAACAAACACAGCAACAACAACAGCAATAATGTAAATGCAATCAGCAACAAAAACAACAACATCAGCAAGGAGCAGAGGAGCAAGAGCAAGGACATCATGTCCGACAGCTGTTCTCCACTTTCGAGCACACAATAAGGACGATGAGCAGGCGATGCGACGCCAACACGACTGCTGATGATGATGATGCTCCTTATGATATGCAAATATTTGCGCGAGAGCAATAAACGCAGCATTTTCTTGCAGTGTAAGAGGAATAACAACAGACAAAAAGACGGATAGATGGTAAGGAAGGAAGCAATTGCCAACAGGACCCAAGGAAAGAGACAGATACAGATTGCAAGAGAGAGAGAGAGGGAGCGCAGCAAGTGACGCATTAATGCCCTTCGCATATTGTCGGCAATTGTTGAGGACATTTTTTTGGGCAAGAAATAGGAGAATACAGAAACTTCCCTCTGTGAATATTTTTTAAGGTTCAAAATGTTAAGAATTATATATAAAATAAATCATATTTTAAAGGGTAAAACATTAATGGAGGTTTAATGAGCTTAAAGAACCAAATAAAAATGTTATTTCCATTATAAAATTAATGTTAAAGTATCAGTGTATCAATATAGATAATTGATATTGATAATAAAACCAGATTAAGGGTTATTAGTAAACCAGGAACACACATCTTACTTTGTCTCATGCTAAACAATAAACTTTGAAATATCGTAAAATGGTTCTTAATTAATTAAAAGATTATTCAAACTCCCAAAAGTGCTCTACTAAAATTTCCACATACACATTCAATTTAAATGCCACATAAAAGCCCTTCAGTTAATCCAAGAAAAACCTTCATCTCCACCCCCCAAAAACCCTCTCAAAACATTCGATTTTCATCACATTTCGGTGACATCAGCCACGGGCCCATAAATATCCTTCGCTGCTCCTTGGGATTGTGCCAAAATGCGTGACCAAAAGTTAATGCCCGGATCGGACAGGGTAAAAACAACAATAACAGCAAACGGTCTGGCGACGGGCTACAAGTGTTTGAGTTGCCGGGCTCCTGGCCCTGGGCCCCAGGACTCTGCTCTAGACAAATGCAAACCCATTACGGAGAGATGATGATAGCCGGAGAGGGATCCTGAGGGTCTGAGGCTGGCATTGCGATGAAGGTCTTGAGGCAGAGCCTTGATATGCAAAGGAAACTCGACAAATTACGAGAACCAGTCCAGGGAGAAGCGACAAGGCGCAGCGGGGAAAGCCGCTGCCGGAGCACACATGAATGGAGAATATGCAGAGGAAAATCGGCAAAAAGCCGAGCAAAATAGAAAAAAAAAATAAACAAAAATCCCAGGGCCAAGTAGGGATACGACGGTATGCTTCACTCACTCAGCCCGGGTAAGAACCAGGTAACTGGTTAGTGGTAACTGCCAACTGCCTGCCACGCCCCGTTGCACGTTGAGCACACCTGCATGAGTCATGCAGCCCCCGGCCGTCGCATTTTGGATTTCTGTTTATGTTGCACGAGAGTTTATTACGGCAAACAGCAGCAAGGACAAGCAACCCTGCTAAATGCACAGAGGAAAATATAATAAGCCTAAAAATTATATTTTTATACATGCAAATAGGGTTTCCTATAAAGAAAATATTGAAAGTAATAACTAAGAGATAAGTAAACATACTTTGTCGATTTTTTTTTGATAGTGCAAAATATTAAAAAATGAATATGAAAATGTTATTTTTCCCGTGTGACTTGGTTTTCCTTTGAGGCCCCCGAGTCCTGTTGGCCGTCTGCTGTCTGCCGACTGCTGCCTTTGCCTCTGGCAGCGGCATTTATGGCGTAAACTTGTTTAATATAATGAACACTGCGGAGCAAAGTCAGGCGGCACGTGAGGTGAGTCAGCCAGCCTGCAACGGGAATCCTGCCTAGAGCAGAGCTAGGCAAGGAGCAGGGGGTAGCGGCTGCGACGGTGGCGCGTGGAAAACCCACCCTAAGGGCCTGACAGATGCAGTGGAAATCAACCACCGGCGAGTGGTGTTTTGGACCTGCAACCACCTTGCCGCAAATGCGATGAACAAACACAATTTCTGTCGCTCGATTGCGGCAGGATGCCCTTTAAAGATGCGCCCATTAAATATAAAATGCAGCAGCCGTTTGGACAGAAAAGAGAGTGGAAATTGGTCCTTGTGGGCTGCTCATTAGTCCTGGCCAGACGAAAACGCAAAATGTCAGGCTGGTCTCTGTGCCGCTCTGATTGGAATCGACCGCAAAGCGAGTTGTGTCATGTAAATGTGTCTCTGGAAATCGGAGTTGCTCCTCTGACTCCTTCTCGGCCTGTCTGCTTTGGTTTGTCTACGTCTCTGTCGCTCGCTGGCCATGTCTCGTCCTTGTGGCGCCGCCTGCTAGGGGCTTCTTTCTTTATTGGCCAGTTGGAGGGAAAGGCGGGAGTCCTTATGCGTTCCCCCTGTAATAAACTCTTTTCCAATTCCAATTCCATCCTTTCCCTGTGTGTTTAACATGGCAAATTGTTTGCGAACGAGGCAAGCATAATTGTCCAAAGCGGACATTTGAAAAGGAAATATAACTGACACGAGATTGGATTCCGGATGGGGGGACTTAATGAGTTCTAGAGCGACGGAGTAGCCTGAGAGCTTCTGCTGCCCCAATTCCCCCATTAAATCGGAGTGGCAAATGTTTCCATAACCGCACCTAAGCGAACTTTATGATACCCATCAAAAGGATAACCATCAACTGAAATACTAACGACCCGAGGACCGACTGCGCGAATTGCAATCCATTCTGTCATTCCACCCCTTGCTCATAATTGTTAGCAGCAATAAATTTCAGATGAAGATAAAGGACTAACACAAACCGACGGAGTTTCTAACTCCGAGACACAGACACGTACGCAGGGGTATCCAGGCGAAAAAGCGAGTTCATCTTATCCCACAGCCCCCACACGGATACACTGAAGACAAAGAGTCCTTTCAAGGACGAGAATACACATACCAGAAATGAAATAATGCTAATTACAAGCTCACAAGCTATAAATATATGTGTCTGCAAATGTTACTTCCCTCAAGCTTTGTTCTGTGAAATAATAACATAAGAATTATAGGGGAAAATTACCAGGATCTGATTTCCCTCAGTGATATGCTATACAGGCAAAAACACACATTTCAGTCAGTGAAATGCGGGATTCAAATATGAAATGGAAAGATATCTCGGGACGAGGCCCAAATAAATTGAATGAAAAGTTTTATCTGGCAACGAGTTAAGCTCGAAGCTAATCGCATCGAAGGCGATAAGCAGATGAGAGCGAGCGCGGGTGCGGTGGCAACCCTGGCCCAGATCCTGCGCGGCGAGGCGCAGCGTAAATTCAATTTGCTCAAATTGAAAATGTGGTGCGAACTTCCACTTCCGTATTGATAGGATGCCGCACACATACACACAGCCACACTTGCCAGTTGCCAGTGTGGCCGAGTGCGTGTGGAGGGCACGTTCACTGATGGCTTAACAACTTATTTATGCTTAGCTATAGCATCCATCCTCCACATGCCCCACTCCCCCTTTTCGCACCACCACGACGCAGCCCCATCGTCATGGCAACTGGTTTGGTGCTCTTGTTGCTTCGCTTGCTCGCGCTCCTTGTTTGCTTGTCGCGGCTTTCCATTTGTTTTTGGGGGTATGGCCCACAGCATCACTCCCCCTTAACGCTTTCCAGCTCTTGTCCTGGTGGATTGTTCCTCCGTATTTTGTCTCGGTCTCGAATAAGGGCTGGCAATTTCATTTAAATTTAATTCCACTTTCTGGCACGTTGTCAGCGCTGTCAGTTTATTCAAATTCCCTTGTACTGCCACGCACGTAAACGTACGACCGGGTGTATCGTCGTCACCTCTGCGTGTCTGCATATGAGTCAAGGATCTGCTATAATCAAAATAATCAAAATAAATTGCAATATGAAACTATTTGCTAGAATGGATAAAAGACAGAGGGCTGTGTGCGGTCCGGAATACCAAACGTACACCTTTGTCATGTCACAAGGATGTGCATTTCACTCGATGCCAAATGCCATTCGATAGTCCTGCGTGGGGATAATGTTCTATGGAATTCTCGCAGAGGCATTATGATAATGCTGCTCTGTGACAGCAAAGATTGACATCGATATGAGGCCATCAGCAGGCGTAGCTATACATATGTATGGTACTTCCGGGAAGCTAGTCCCAACTAATGACAGGAGCCCGCATAATTGCGTGACGCTGCCGGAAAAAAAAAGTCTAACAATATATACAGAGATATACAGAGTCGCATACAGCTTCCTCGGCAGCTTTTGGAAGTTTTCCTTTGGCGGGCGAGCTACGAGGCTCTGGGGCTGACAAATTGTATGCAATTTATATATACAAGCGTGACTGACATGCAAATTGTGATAAATTAGAGGGGAAAACATTGGCCCAGCATCGGGGGAGGTTTCAGCCCTTTTATTTTCTGGAAACACCCCCCTGGCCTGAGCCAACTATGATAAGCAAACTTGCTGCCTGACATCGACCCAGTGCGCTGAAGATAAGGCAAACTTGACTGATTCAGCTGCTGCTTTGGCTGCTTTCACTCGTCTGGCAATTTGATAAAGTTATTACTCGGATCGGGCGGGATGAGAGGCGATGAGGGGAGGGGATAGTAGTCAGTCGGTCAGCTTAATTAAGCCAATGAATTATATGCTCCACTCTGCACTCGATGCCACCGCCTCCTACTTATGCATTCATTTTGAACTCTAATGAAGCGTAATTGATGCAGTTTCTGCATTATAAACATGTGATATCCCCCGATGAGTCCGATGCGAGGCTTTAATCAAATGAAATGCGGCAATGGCTTTTGCTGTTTGACAATTAAGCTGCCCCGGGGTCGGATATCAAGTGCGAAAAGTGCCATGCAAATCCCTTTCTAGGTATCCACCACTCTGGCCATAAGCTGCTTAAATAATAGGATATCTGGGATGCCTATACACATTTAAATTTCAAGTAATTCTATAACAATGCAGGCAGGACAATGAATTTAATAAGTATTATCACTTGAAATTGATTTACAAAATCAAACACTTTACTTAATCTCGTCAGCTTTGAAATAATTATTCTGAATGCAAGCCGAAAGAACTAAATTTTTAATGATTCGTGTTTGTTCAAATATCAAATTCACATTCATTAGAAATAATTAAACATTATTGCTAGTCACGACAGGCATTTTATTAAATCAATTTGTTGTTGAATAGCTTTTAGATTTAGCTAATAATTAATTGAAAATGTCTACTATTATGTCCATTGATGACAAATACTTAAATGCTTGATTCTATTTAGAATTAAATCTAGGAGATTATCTTGTCATTGATTATTTGTGCTTTATCATATTGCTTACAGCTTAAACTGATGCCTGGCTATTATTTTACTAGAAATTTGTAATAGTTAATGTGGAACAAACTAGGCTACATCCAATTAAAAACAAGTAGCTGGGCTCCATTGTTTTCCAGAGAGTGAATGCAGCCTCATTCACTTAAGTTGACAGCTCGAGTAGCTCGCAGCCTGATTCGGCTCCGCCCTCCCCGAGGAATTGATAAGTCTAATTAATGCAATTGAAACAAATTCCAGCATGCAAATGAATGGGCACACATCGAGTGCTCTGGCTTTCGGGCATCCGATGGCTGGATGGATGCTTGGACATGCCTCATTAGCCAAAGTGCCATAAACTTTGGCTCGTCTAATTGAATTAGCTCTAATGAGGTCCCACTTCCCCTGCCACCACTTGCCGCATCTCTGACTCACCCAGTTCCAGCGAGGTGTGAATTCCCCAAAAGCTGTAGGATTCTGGGTCCTTTGGCTACACGCACTTGCCTCTCATCCCCTCTATCCCCCCCAGTTGCTAGTTAATTTAGCAAAAACTAAAACATCGATCCTGCCTGCCTGCCGAACAGGGCTGTCAATCAATCAATTTGGCCAGTCAAGCGTGGACGGAGCTGCCACCGCATAGCACGTTATGGTTGCGATTTGCAAATTCATGGAGCTTGGCTCACTTAAATTCCTCGGTTGCATCCTAATTGCTACAGAACTGTGCGGTGAATCCAACTATTTTTTGGCAGTAAGGCGCACCTCAAAGGATAACCTTCAGTGGCATATATAAAATATATATGTTGCCATTTTATTTCATCAAATTTAGGCACGATTGGATTGGTCCTTTGGCCCAAGGCACTTGAATAAATATGACATGGGATTACAAATATTTGTTGAGCGGTTTTAAATACATTTTTCATGGGCTTGTTACTTGGCAAAAAGCAAAATAATTGCCCTAAATATTTGAGCATGTAAAGGAATCTCCGGCAACGGAGATAGATGGCTTTCGGCAGCGCAGTAAATATTTAAAAGGCATCTCGCAGCATTCATATTTCATTCTCTTTATGGGACGAACAGACCAATCTTCCTCCCATCCACCTGTTGGCTTTCCAGTTGAACAAATCAGAAATACAATTATCAACAGGGCCCAAATCAATACCTAATTCTTTTGGCGGAGAAGCTGGGGCCCAGTCTGGGAACGGGCCATCAATCATGCGATAGACGCCGCATGACATAACCGCTCCAGCTGCGTCTGGGCTCCATCTGTATCTGGATTTGTATCTCTGGCGCTGTATCTGTGGGCTGCCGCTGGTGCTGCCGCTTGAAACTACCTCGGGTACGTGTGTGTATATGCATCAATTAAGCTTTTATTCTAACATAACAATTTTGAATGTGGCCGAAACCAGTTTGAGTGCGGCGGCCAAGAGGGTCCGAGCCTACGCAGAAGTATCTTTCGGATAGCTGGCCAACGGAGGCCAAAACAAATAAACCAAAAAAATATCTCAAAGCAGTGAACTCCAATTGAGACTGACAACGTCATCAGAAACCAACTCCTTGGCATGCAAATCCTACTTCAATGTGTTTTAGCAGCTGTTAAAACACTTTGCAATGGATTTCCACAAAAGACTG
This sequence comes from Drosophila mayri, assembly GCA_008042485.1. Taxonomy (NCBI): domain Eukaryota; kingdom Metazoa; phylum Arthropoda; class Insecta; order Diptera; family Drosophilidae; genus Drosophila; species Drosophila mayri. The sequence continues at coordinate 18,103 of VNJN01004648.1, read as the reverse complement.
TTGATATTTTGATGTTTAGACCCGGCCGGCCACAAATCAGCCACATTAACTGGCACGAGACACATTCAAATGTTAATTAATCAACAGGCCAAACGAGTTTTCCTTATGCCGGCTTTGAGCCCGCGGATTGACTGAGGTTAGTTCGCCCGAAAGAACACCATTGCCGGATGAGTTGACAATTCGCGTTGAAGAAGCCAGAAAAAAGCCTCCTTTTCCTTGGCTCCTTTAACCGAATTCAAGCTGGGAAACAGGTTGCGGCTACTGAAGAGGAAGAAGGAGATGCGTTCTGGCCAGGATGATGGCCCATAGTTGCGCCGAAGTGGTTTTGAGACAGCTGCAAAACCAAGCCAAGAGAGCCGGGGCGCTAACAAACTCATTTCGAGCACAGAAAATAAATCAATTCTAAAATTAAAATAATTTAGAATTTAATCTTAATTAATAAACAAGTCATTTTCAATTAAAAAGTGCATTTAAGACAGGTTTTCTTTGTCATAAAATATCAAAGTAACAAAATAATAACCCAAGGATGGTAAAAACTCATTGTTACTTTACAAAGTAAACTAAATATTTTTCTCTGTGTAACAGAAGAATGGAAAAAGGTTGGTAACACGCCGAGCCACAGAAAAAGAGTGTTGGGGAAAGAGAGTAAACGAGAGACAGAGAGCAGGAGGAGCAGGCAGTAGCTGAAAACCAGTCTTACAACAATTTTTCAGCTACTTGCCACTGGTGGTGGCAGGCTCAAAATGGACTTGACTCTTCCAATTGCAGCGAAGACACACCGCATTCCAACTAGAAAATCATAAAACATAAATGTGCCATAAATGTATCTGCGTATCTGCGTATCTTTGCCCCTCCTGACGCTGTTAATGGCCTCGAAAAATATCTTAATAAATTGGCAATCCGACAAAATCACCGAGTGAATAATGTATCCATGAGATAAGTTTGTCTTTTGCCCTGCTGAAATATTTATGCGACAGACAAAGGGCGCAAATTCCCCCCTCGAGCAGGGGGGGGCCAGTGTGAATGCAGGAAAACAAAGCACTTGCAGCGCCCAGCACAAAGATACAGATACATTTGTATCTCGTGCAGACGTTTGATTCCGAATTCGGTTATGTTTTGGCCCCGGCTCCCTTTGCTCTCTCTTTCTCCAGCGGCTCCTCTCTTTGGGCCCCACGTTTTAATGTGACTTTTATTGTGCTTCCTCCTTTTGTTGTCTCATTTGGTATTCAGTTTTATGTTTGTTTAGCGCTTCGCGTTGTATCTTTTTGTGGCGACTCTGAACTTTAACAGTTGCACTGTGTGTGAATGGCGAGCTTTAGCTTCAGCTAACAGCTACAGCCTCGTCTTGGGCTTCATTGGCCAAGTGTTTTGTTTTGGGCCAGCTGCTAATTGGAGCTGGCTGGCTGGCTGACCGGCCAAGAAAAGAGGCCCACACAGAGACTTTGAGCCTAGGCAATTTAATCGGAATTTTATTTTATTGCTGAAGCCGTAGAGTTGAAACTTTGGGAGAAATTAAGAGCACTCTGAATCCTATAAATGTTTAAATTTTCTAAGAAAGAAGAGCTTATATAAAGTCTAGAATAATACGTTAAAGAAAAACTATACCTTTAATGTACTTAAAAAAATTTTAAATCCTTGTATCTTTAAGATATTACATATTTCAAGTAGTGTAAATTCTTATCAGAATAAAATAGAGAACAAAAACACATGTTAAAATACTTCAAATATATTTTTACCCTTTTTAAACTTATTTATCTTTAAGATTTTACATATTGAAAGCTGTTTAAATTCTTATTAAACCAAAAAACTAAAGAAATTCCTCAATATTATTGTTTAAACATACTTTATTTAATATCCTTTCTATCTTTCTAGTTATCCCTTAAGCCCAAACGCATCCTAGATGATGTCCAAGACACCTGTAATAAAAATATATATATCTCCGATAGGATAAAAGCATCGCTCTATCATCCTAGCATCCTGGCAGAACGACACCTGTCATATGTCGTATATCAGGTGTCATCTGACGCACAATCCCCATTAGAATGCAACCACATGGCGCCCGCAAGGATAAATATAATATATGTATATGCTATATATGTATATATACGGTTGGAGTCCTGGCCGTGATGGCGTGAACTTACAGGCCTTTGTTTCGACGGGTTTTTGCGTTTCCACGCGTCGCTGGCCAATAATCCGCTTTAGCTGCACGGCTGCATTGTTAAATATTTATAATATGGCATTTAAATTCGCACATCCGTGTGTTTTCCTTTTTGCACCTTGTATTTGTATTATTAGCACAAGCTTTATATGTATGCTCGGGTATTATAATCACTCGCCAGTTGCTGGCCTCACTGTTGCACTATGACTTTAATTATTCGGATGATTCGGAACCCGGCCGGGGAGGGAGGCAAATCCATGCGATACAAGTAAGTTGACTGTAAATTTTTCGCGGAAAAGCCAACGCACTTTTCGGAAAACAGATACGGAGAGGGGCAAGACCTCCGCTGCCGCGCGAAAAAAAGGAAGAGAGCCAAGCGCGCTGGCGAAAAAAACCGGTAATTTGGACCGTCGATGTTGTGTGTTACTCTAACTTTACAATTGTGTTTGCCTTTGCCGCTGAGTTTTGGCTTTGCTTCTACCTTTGCCTTTGGTTTGCCTTTGCCTCTGACTTTGCAGATACGCGCACGCGTAGCCCCAAGCGGAGTATGGTCGTAGTTCGTGGCAAGGCGCTCTTACGCGTCCAATCGGTCTGGAGTCACGGCGTCAACTGGCCAAACCAGAAATTGAAAGCCGTATCTGAAGCTGAATGGGAAGCCGAGCAGAGCCCGAGCACAGTTGCACAGTGGAGTCTGTTTGGTTTTTTCGGTGTACAAATTATTACTTATTATGACCTTGCAGGAATTCTTCTTTCTAAGGAGTCTTTTGTGAGCATATAAGGCAGCTGACTAGCCGATGCGACATGTACATCATATAAAAATTATAAAAACGATAATAATAATATAATAAAAATATAACTTCACCATTTTTCAAATAATTTGCATCTACTCTGAGACTTTTATTTAAAAAAAACACTCTTTCTAAAACTTCCTTTTTTGTTTTTAAATTAAATTTTATTGTTTTGAGAGTTACATTCCAATTCAATGTATTAATAATGAATTCAAAAAATATATATTTAATTTTAATCACATTGCTTCTTCTACCAACTCCACTGTGCGATGGTGGTGGTTCTTGTCTTTCGTGGATGTTTTCGTATTTCAAGGGGGGTGGCTTGAACCATGTTGCTGCAACACAAAATGTTGCTGTCGTAGAACAGGATTGCCACCAACATTGTTGCTAAGCATTGCTCATTCATTCATTTTATTAAAAACTATTTTTTACAAAAAAGTATATTTTGAACTAAAGTAAAAAACAAAAATAAATTAATAATATTTAAAATCAAAATAAAAATTTTTTAAAATTGTTCAGACATGAAATCAATCTATCTATCAATCTTCTACTTACTTTTTTATTTTAACCCACAATTAAAAAAAAACAAAAACAGTTAATTAATATATTTAGCGGGATATACTTACATATTTTATGAATTAGTATTAGCCAGGATTATTGAAAGAATTGTGTTTAATGCATTTTTTAAATAACAATCTAAAAATTATGTTTTCTTCTGATGTTCTTTGGTGAAACCTAACTATAAACTCTATATTAACACAATAGTTTTCTCTAAAAAGGAAAGAATTTTTATCCCATAAACATTAATTTAAAACTATTTGGCTTATGTCAAATTGTCAAGTCACTATATCCTACCAACCCCCATATCCAATTACAGAGATTAATGCAAGTTTCTGGAGTCAAGAGTTGTTAACTCAATAGATTCAATTACGAACACATTACTTGGCACAATGAATCCACTTAAGCCCGACACAACACAACACAAGAAGTATTCCAGAAATTCACAGGTTTATCGGTTGAGAATCTCTTCGATTAGATTTCCATTTATCAAATTATGCAAAATATTTAATGCAATTTAGTTTGGCAAGGTCCGAAGCTGGGCAACATATGGCGCTAGCAGGAGCCAGCAAACCAGGAACCGAACACGCTTTTGGCCCGCAAGGACAACAGCCGGCGGTAATGGGTGGTTTGTGTGAGTGTAGTATGTGTGTGGGCGGGAATTTATAGGTTAGTCTATAGACCATGGAAAGGTGTTGGCCAAGACAACGGCATCTCGCTTTTGGCCCGAATCCGTCCAAGGGAAGGCGGCCTGCTTGCATGTAATTGACATTGGCCCCTTGCGTTTGATTAATTGCATTTGGTTGAGGGTCCTTCCAAGCCATTGGCTCGGAATGCTCCGAATTTCGCCCATTGATCTGTAGCCCCCCCTGTGACCATATATCCGTGTATCTATGTACGTGTATATGCATCCGCATCCGTAATCTGTTACGGTTTCAATTTGTATCTGTGTGCTTTTTGCGGGGCAATAAATTCGACATGTTCGACATGCTTTCCAATTACTCGGCGCTGGCATTAAACAAATGCAATTCACTTGACACACGTCGAAAGCCGGCAGTCCTTTTCGGATATCGGAGTTCGGAGGAGCGAGGAGCTAGGAGCCAGTATCCAGGAGCCAGGAGTTGTGGAACGCGCAAGAGTTCAGGTCGGGTTGAAGGAACTTGCATCCTGCAGGCTTCAGCGAACCAAGAAACTAACCAAGCGGAGGGGCCTGCACTGCAAGAAACTAAGTTTAAAGGGGTCAATTTTGTATAATATATATGAGATAATTGCTATACTTAAACAAACTTTATTACTATAAATATAATATTTAAAAAGTAATCAAAAATACACTTAATTCTATACCCAAAGGCAAGTACTACATTCTTGTTGTTTATTATTTTGTTAACATTTTGACATTTGTTTTGAAGAGTTTAATTTGAAACTACAACATATTCCGACGCTTTTATTTATGTTGACTAAAATTGTAAAATGTATAAATAATATTATTTATATGCTTTTTGCCTAACTGCAGATTGGAGACACTTGTCCCTGCGTTTGGTTTATGCAAGTGCCGCCTGCGAGCGATATATAAAAAAAAAAAACTCCGGAAAGGGCGAAGCGGAAGGGGTTCGAGGGTGCGATTCTACCACTTCAATGAACCTCAATGGCCGCCGGGCGGAGGTGGGTGGCGGGTGGTGCGGGGCTGGTGGCGATACCCAAGAAACATAACTCAACAATGCAAAGGACGAGAGCGAGCAAAAAGCGCAAGCCAAGGAGGAGCCACAGGCTGCATCTTCAGAGGAGCAATTTGAGCGTTCCTCCGCTCGACAAACGCTGCCCATGCATAGTTTATGATCCTGCAGCTTCTGCTCCTGCTGCTCCTACTCCGGCTGCTCCTCAAACTCATATCTATGCATTTTGCTGAATTAAACCAACTGCACAGAATGTCGCAGATAATTCAATGCACCTACACAGTGCCCCGTTTTATGGCCCTCATCCCTGCCATCCCTGCTGCGTCCCCCAACCGCCGTCGAAAAGTGCCACGAGGGTAATTTAAAAATCCATTTGTGTTTTGAGATTTCGCTGGCAGAGCCACGGAGATTCCAGTTGGCCAACAATTGTGGTGAGCAGAGAGGAACAGAAAAAAAGAACAGAAAATGCCGAGCGACTAAAAAAAATGAAGCTGCGCGAGAGGTGGGATAGCTGGGAAATTGGCGTGGACGGAAAATGGAAAATGCGAACGTCGAACGGCTGACTAGATGACTGCCCGAGACTTGACTGCGTGACACAATTTCAATTTGCATTGACAGCATGAATTATAGCAAATAATCCCGGGAGGCAAATGCGATTTTAGTGATGCCAACAGCCAGGCGTTCTCCCAGTCCCTGACTCAGTCTCAGTCCCAGACTCCCAAGCCCGGGTCAAGCGGTTCCGGGAGTGACCCAGCGGATCCGCACCAAAGTCCAGCTGTTATTGATATGGAAATGATGCGCAGCAAACCGAAAATAGAACTGCCAGCGGAAAGTTGCCCTGGGAAAACAAGCAAAGTTGCAAAAAAAATAAAGCAAAGTAGGCGGTGGCGACGAAATAAAATAAAATAAAACAGCGACAATAAAAGCGAATAAAATTTGAATTTTATGCAGCGCGGGGCATGAGCAGTTAATTTTTTCCGTTCAACGGAATAGCTAAACGGGCGCGGAAAACCCAAAAAAAGGCACTCCCCCGAGAAGGAAGCGCCATAGCAAAGAGCAGGCTAATGAGGAACGAGCGCGGGAAATGCCCAAAAATATGAGTTCGAGGCAGGAGGCGCTGAGCAAGTTAAATACAGAAATTCAGAAATTGAAATGTCACAACGCACACATTTCCATACATCGAGGAGATTGCATTAAATTCGAGAAATTTTATTGAAATCTAACCTAATTTGAGTTTCTTGTATGCATAAAACATATTTGGCTAGCAATCTCAAAAGCAGCTTCGTTTTTCCCAGATGCTGCACAAATGTATGCTTCGAATTTTCTGCTTAAAATACAAGTATCCCATCGCTTTGGCTATTCACTTAAATTCAAGCTTAAATAAGGATGCTGCTTTGCATTTTATGTCCTTAATTTGTGCGAGTGAAATTTCTTAGAAAGTTTTAACAGAAAACTCAATTCTTCAGTTTCTTGTAAAGAAACTTTAATCAAAATATAATTGGTAAAATTTAATTTAATTTAATTATTAATCTTCATCGTTTGATAATTCTCACAATTAAAGTTGTAATTTTGTATCGAATTTCAGTCTTATTATTGTGTAGGAACTTCTACTTTCTTTACTTAGCATATTCACTTAAATTAAAAAAATCTTCTGATCTGCTATATAAAAAAGTCACAAATATTTCCTCGTACATTTCTCTCGAAAAACACCAAAAATCCTAATTAAAACCTAAATGAAACATTTGTTTAAAAATTTTGAATTTGAAAAATTAATCATAGACTACTACCGCCGTATTTTAATAGTTTTTCAATCAAATCGGCTGCTGTATTTAAATTTGGAATGATAAATTCTTCGGATAATCACCAAAATTCATAATAATTCAGCTCTAATCTAATCACAAACCTATTTGGTAAAATATTCAAATAATTATCTAAAATATATTAAAAACTGGCACTTTTATCAATATAAAACAAACCTGCTTGAATTTAAGTGCCATTTCGCTGTAGCAAGAACTACTTACTAATTATTTTGCAGCTTCCGTGGCTTCCTGAAATAAGAGATATCTTTATAATTACACTTTCCCCATGGAAGCCCAGCAATGTGAACTACTAACCACCTGAACTAGCAACCCCTGGCTCCCACCTTTTCCCTCCCGTGCCTCCCATCCCGGTCTCTCCACTCTTCACACCTGCATTCGGTAAATTAGTGCACTCCAAGGCACGCCGTTGCCACCTGGGCAACTCCCGCAGTTCTTATTTTCATTCTTTTTTTTTCTTTTTTTGGGCGGAACCACTTATAAGTTGATATAAAAAATGCATGCCGAGTGCATTACGCTTCCTCTTGTTGTTCCAGGGGAGTTTCGAGGGGAAGCTGAGAGGGACTCCTTCCTGTGCCGTAAAACCCAGCTCATTAGCCAGACGCGTCTGCTGCTGGCAACCCCTTCGAACGGCGAGGAAAATCGCGAGTGCGTGCGGGATGGGCGTGCTCAAGTGGGCGTGGGAAAACTATGTCAAAAACTTTAAAAATATTCACCGGCATGGCGTGGCATGGCGCTAAAATGTTTGTTGTTCCAAGTGGTTGCCAGCGTCTTAGGATGTTTGCCGCCGGTTCGCCAGGTTGGCGGCGGTTTGGAGGAGCTTGTCGTCGTCGGTCGACGACCAGGTGCGAGGAATACTTTAAAAGTTGGCCCGCGACGATGAAGTTGCCAATGCCGGCTGCCAGGAGCTGTAAATTATATGCAAATTACGTTGAAACGACAAATATACGAACGGATCCGTGCGGTAAATCATGCGAAAAACAAAGTTGCTGACGCCCGGAACAGCCGGAATGGTGAATGAATGAGGAAATGTGGGGAATCCCCTACCTCGCATGAAGTTGGGAGGTGTAAAGTGGGCTGAAACTAACAACACTTGAGGACGTGCGAAACGTGTTCAAGACGAGCAGTTGAGCCACGGAGTCCTGCGTCCTCGAGACCGCCTCCGGTCTTCCCGTATTGATATTTGTGGCACGTCACAGTCGGAGTCATCACGTCGCGGAGTATGGGAGCGCATTCCGGGTGCACGGATATCGGGATGCCGCAATCTCAAGGCTGCAGACAATGCACGGAAAGAAATACTAGAGACTTGGAGAATGGATTTTTCTTGGGAGGTTTGGAAGAGCTGAAAAAAGCTATGAAATACAAATACAAAAATAATGGAAACTCAATTAATCCTTGAAAAGTACATTGAATAAAGTTTCTATGGATATGGTAAAATTATAAAATAATACAATAAAAATATAATAATATATAACTTCTGAGTTATTATAATTTTATTTTTCCTTAACAACATTAGAAACCTATTTTCGTAATTCACATATTTCAACTAATATTTCAAGATATTTTTATAGCAATATATAAAACCATGCAAATAAGTTATAAATATAATGTTTAGCCTATAAATCCGCGGAATAATTTATTTACATTTACAAAATAATTTTCGTTAAACAACATTTAATTCCTTAGATTTATATTCCCAATTAAAGTATTTAAACCAGCCTTCAAATTAGCTGCTAACCCAATTTCTTAAGCATATTTTCTTGCAGTGTACAGACAGCATGCAGCCCAAAAGCAGGCAGCAGGCTGACGGCAGGCAGGCTTAAACACATCACGTCAGCGTGCTGTCAATGAGCAGCACTTGTACGGCCGCCGTCGCATTCGCCTGGCAAAGGGATACTGTTTCCAAACGGGATCCAATGGGATGGGATGCGATGATGGGCCTGGGAATCCGGGGGGGAGGGGAGAGGTCTGCGGTGCCACTCCTCCTGTGGGCCCCCTCAGTGACTTCCCGCTTCGCCAGCTCACAAATGTTTTATAAGTCATTTTTATGCATTTTTTCCTGTACGAGAATTTCCCTGTTTTGCTTTATTTTTTCCTTTAGATTTTTCCTGTTTGTAAGTAGAGTGCCAGAACGCCTCAGAGATGCGTAGTTATCCTTGTTTTTTTTTTATGAATGGCAAACGGTAGTAATTATGTGATTTATTGTAAGTATTGATTAAGTATTAAGTATTATTGAACTCCCATAAAATCAAAAAATTAATATAGAAAAATCCTTTTATTTATAAGGTACAAAAAACAAAGAAATAATTACTAATAAAGCAGATAAATGCATAAAAAATAGTTCACTTAAAAGTTATAAAAGGCCAGCGTCCTACTTATTTTCCCTGAAAGATGCGTTTGCTTTCAGAAACATCTCAAGCGGCCAGGGAAGCCACCAACTCCAGCGAGTCCTGGCATCTGTGTAAATTTTTTTTCTTTCTTTATTCATTTCCCATTTTCTTTTCAGTTTCTTTTTTTGCTGGCGTTGCCCTGATGCCATAGCTTTTGCCGGCGATACAGCCTGCCGCGCGCATGACTTGATGCTAACAATAGCACTCTGGGAATGGGTTGCAGGAGCCAGGAGCAGGGAACTAAGAGCCGGGAGTCAGGAGCCCAGGGTTTCAAGCCCCAGAGGCTGTGATGCTATGAGGCTGGGAGCGTCAGAGCATCGCATCACGGCATCGGGACATCATCATGGCATCAGCCTGGTTGGCTCGTCGAGTTTGTCGAGTTGTCGGTTCCTGGGCCGACTCACGCAGTGCACACACACTTACACACACACACACTGTATACAAGGACGAACACACAGATTGACAGTCTTTTAATTAAGAAGCCGTCAAAGATGACTCTGGCACGCTCTCGAGGCCCGAGAAGTCCTCGATCCGGAGCCATGTCACTGGCAATTATGCAGCCGGCTGCCGCGATTGCGATTGCGATTCCAAGTGCGAATGCAGCGAATGGAGGCTGCACCAGGCATCAGGCAGCATCCCGCTAGCGCAATTCAATTTAACGTTTATTCACAAATTAATTGAATTTTTTGGTATTCATTGTGCGGTGCTGCGAGGAGCACTTGGTCCATGGGATTGAGTTCCTGACGAGTTCCCGGCCGATTGATTAATCATATGGCCGGCTAATTAACCACAAGCGCTGGCAGCTGTTGTCAACAATTAAACAGACACCTGACAGACAGGATCGACAGGATATATAATGGGAAATGGGGGAACTTTCAGGAGATTTCGTTCCCATTTTAAGCCCCATTAATTGTCTGCAATAAACAGGGAATAATTAAGGAATAATAACATCAAAGGCTCCTCTTTTAATTTCTTTCTTTAAAAGAAAAAATGAAGTGCTCAGCTTAAACTTATTTTTGACATGCTTCTCATTACTTTGCCCCCCAAATGTGAACATGATACATCCACCCACCATGCGGCATGACGTCAACAGGATGCCGGCAATGAATATCCCAATAAGCGATTGAATATACTCGTAACAAAGTTAATAATAATGCGACACTCGCCCCGGATGCCTGTGCTGAGCTCTGCTTATTTGTACTTTGGAGAACTCATCGTTTTTGCTAACTTTTATTCGGCAAGTCGCTGGAGGCCATATCCTCCGCTTTAGCCTCCGCCTCTGCATCCGCCCTCTCCTTGTTCTCTTTGGTATCTTTGAAGGAACAGCCTTGACAATTTATTCAGCTGCTCCTGCTGTTTAACTTTGCCAGCGAGAAAAGTTAGTCGTGCTCGGACTTTTGCTTAAAAACTACTGCTGGCTCAAAAGCACTTATTTCAGTTTGCCAAAGGTAAGGAGGTAAGGCAGCTGCCGGCCTTGCAATAATTGCATCTTGTTGTGAAGAGGCCAATAGATGCTCGGGCCGGGCTTGAGTTCAATTTTTGGAGTGACACTTAAGCAGGCTGTGCGAGCAAAGTGCAAGTTCTACTTAAAGATGAAGGACTGTTCAGGTGGAAAGACAAATGCCTGCACTGGAATATTAACTGGGAGCTCCAAAAATATAATTATTTTCCAGAGAAAAGTTGCTTGCAAGCCTTTGAGGGAAACCTTCGTTAATAGGAAAAGTTATATTTCTTTTGCAACCTTTTACAAAATTAATTTTAATGAAATCTAGAAACTTTTTAGGCAGCAACTAATTCTTTAGGAATTTTCTTAAAATTAACTAAGAGTTTCCAAAATACATACATTACCAAGCCTTTAAAATAAACCTTTATTAATTATTAAATATTGCTTTAAATATCTTTATATATAAGAAACTTCCTAAGAAATCAATTTAAATAAAGTCTAGGTAGCAAGCAAGTCATAAAAAATATCATAAATTTATTTATTTTCCACATTTTCAAGCAAATAATTCAATGCCTTAAAAGTAAAACCTTTATTAATCAGAAAGTATGCATTTCTTAATTTAGTAATCCCTTAAAAAATGGATATAGAATAAATAAGGGATTTGTTTAGATAGAAAGTAAGTCGTAATGAATTTTCTTAAGGTAAACTTAGAATTACAGAGATACATTTCATTCCGAATAGATAAATCTTTATATTACCTTTGCCATTAAAGTAAACAAATATTAATTATAAATTATTGCTTATCTTTTATACATATATTAGCAAACATTTAAAAAATGAATTTAAATACGATTTAAGTAGCAAATTGGAAGTAAAGAATATCCAATTAATTTATTTTTAATCGTAGAGTTACCTAATTTAAATCAAATATTTCAAGGGCTTTAAAGTAAGCTTTTATTTATCCAAAAAAGTAACTTTCTATGTATCTATACTTCATCAAGCCCCCAAAAAATTAATTTCAATAAAAAGAAGACATTTTCTTGACCGTAAGTAACCCTTAAGCAATTTTCTTAAGGTGAATCGATAAATAATAAAAAAAACCAAAGCCACTTCAACTTGAAGAAACCTTTTGCCGTGTGCATACATACATACATATATTTAGATATATAAGCTATATTAAAATGCAGTTATTTAAGGGCCTCGAGGGCCAGCTTATGCAAATCATGCACATAAATTTCGCAACTACATTGAGAGAGAGAGAGAATATAGGGAAGGACGCCGTTCTAAGCCTGGCCAAAACATTTGCCTGCGAATACTTCACATTTGCCACTTTTCCGGCTGCTTGATTACTTATGCCACTCCACATATTCGCACAGACTTGGTGTGCCGAGGAATGAATGCAACAATGTGCATAAATTCGGCCAAAACTTTAAAATGGCTGCAGCCGCCGCCCGCTGCTTTTGTCCATCTCTATATATTGTGGCAGCATAAAGTGCAGTTAGGAAGTTCCAGCTAGCAACAATGTAAATGGCACGAAAGTTGCCACATATTTTGAAAGCAGAGCGCATAATTAATGTTTATTTTTGCACTTTAATTGGTTATTAGAACTGGAACCGTCGAACTTTTAATGGCTTTGACAGGGCATCAGCACAAAATACTGGGCTCTTTCCACAATATTGGCATTAAGTGCATTGAAATTGATGTTAATGCGGATGCCCGTGGTGATTGCCGCTGCCAGGGGCAACGCAGTCAACCTCGGCAACGGCGAGAAGCCTGTTTAATTGAAATAATTGACATTTTACGCCGCACATGGCAAAGTTCCTAATGTTAACTGGAGCCTCCTCCTGCTTGCTATGCCACCTAATTAATTTCGTTATTATTTCCCCACAAAAGTCAACTCTGGAGCAATCTGAAGCGCAGCAATTAGCTAGCATTGGTGGGGCCCACTTTAAAGTAACTATTAATAAATTCGTAATCAATTCACAGCGCCAATAAAGCTCGGTTTAATGCCTGGGCCTTACTTGTAACAGGGCATATTCATGGCAATTAAAATTGATTTGTTCTTTAACTTAATTAAAAGCTGAAAATAATTGTGGCGATTAATTTCATATTCAGAGACTGTAAAGCGGAGATATTGGACTTTATATTCCTTTTATATCTACAAAAATAAATCTTTGAATATAGTATGTAAAAAAGAAACAACTTAACTTATAGAGAGGCAGATTTAATCCAGTAGAAATTAAGCTACTAAACCCCTTTTATATAATATAAAATTAAAGCTATTCGTTGTCTCCTATCAAAAACAAAGTTATGGGATTTTCTCCGCATTTTATAATTATTATAAAAAACTACAAATATAGTTATTAAATTAAAAATATTTAACTGATAGAGAGGGGAAATTTAATATCATGAAAAAAGCTTTAAAAGGCCTTAAATATTGTTAAAATAAAATAAAACAAAAGAAATTAAAGCTCTTCTCAGTCTGCTTGAAAAGAAACGTTATTGGATTTTCTCTGCATTTTATTAATACTGAAATAAATCTCTGAAGATATAATTAAAAGTAGAAAGAATAAACTGATATAGAGGGAAATTTAATACAGTAGAAATGAAGCTTCTAAAGGCCTTAAATATAATTAATATAAAATAAAAAAAAAAATAAAAAAATAAGCTAATCTCTGGGTGCTTTAAAATCAATTTTTTTTGATTTAAAGTAAAATTAATTAAAAAGGAGAGACTTAATTCCGTCGAAATTAAGATTCTAATAAGTTAAAAATAAACCAAAGAAATAAAAGCTCTTCTCTTTTTTTTAAGGAAAATAATAAACTTCCTCACAATTAAAACTATCTAAAAATCATTCCCTTTTTGCCCTAGACTTTATGTTACAAAATCTACGCCTTTTTTACAACTTTAATGGCTTTAATTAAAGCTTAACCTGAGGCATCTCTCTGTCACGAGTGCGCTCTTCAAAGGCTTTTCAATTATTTTTCATCCTGTAGTTGTATTTATATTTGCATTCCCGTTTGCCTCGCACTTTTTATTTGCTTAGCGGAATTGCTGCACTTTCTGACATTTTAAACCCCTTAATTCACCCCCCTTACACACATGAGCAGACATAAGCACTTTATAATTATAACATATTAATTAAATAAAGTGCACTTCCGCTGTCATTAACACGGCCAGGCTCCCAACCAATCTTCAATCTCCCGAAGCTCAGACTAAGCCAGAACCCAACTCCTCCACATTGTTCGCCGTCATCATAAACAGCAGCAGCAGGAGGAGGAGCAGCAGAAGCAGCAGCAGCAGCAAACAGACAACAAGGCGGATGCATCTGCAGGTGGAATAACAAAAGCAAATACTCTGACTGAAGGGGGACACTCCTCCTCCGGAGGCGAACTAAAGCCCAAGCCCATTTCGTTGACATTTGACAGCGGCAGTCAAACCGAGGACGAGGTCAGCACCCAGCCAAAGCTAGTTTATGGTCAACTAGCCGGCGCTCTGCCTCCTCCGAGGCACATGCCTCTCCACGTGTGAGTAAGTCCCAGTTGATCCCCAGGCCCCTGAGGAGAGGTGTCAACCAAGCAGTTGGCTGTGTTGGCATCGGAATAACGGCATTGGTAAAGAAAATTAATGGTTTAAATTTGCATATTTCAGGAACACATATTTTATTTCAAAGTTTGAAGTATTTATTAAAGTTAAGAACATTTTTAGGTCATAAAATAATTAGTAATAATAATACTTAATATTATGATATAATATTTTAGTAGCAAGAAGCTATTTAATCATTGGCAGTTTATGTAAATTACTTAGCGGGTTAATAGTTCCATAAAACATAAACAATACATTAAATAATTTAGTAAATATATTAAATATTTAATCTAAAATATAAATAATATAAAATATAAAAGACAAAAGATATACTTAAAGGTGTTATTTTCCCCAACTTATCTTTTTAAACAGACCACAAAAAATATATAAAAACAAACTCTTTCCGCAGAATAATCAATATGTTGCACCTATAGTTTGTTGTAACAATTAAACACATTTTCGCTTTCATTAAAATAATTATTTCCTTTCATTGACAGAGCATTGTTTCAACAATTTAACTAAAAATACTCCAACTCTCTTCTGCAATTGCAATTGTTTGTCATTGTTTTTGCAGTTCCGTGACTGCTGAGGGAAATAATAGTGAGATGTGCACTGGCATTGTCCCAGCACTGGCAGGCATTTGTCCAAGGCAAAAGCAAAATAGGCGGCAAATATGACCCCACACCCTTTGCCCACATACACCCCTTACACCCCCCACACTCATACACCCACCCATCAAACACATATTCAGACAATGACACTCGAGTTGTCTGTAGTAGTTGCTGCCTTTGCTGCTGTTGTTGTCGTTGTCTGACGTTGAGTGTATCCGAGCTTTGTTGGCAAGTGTTGCTTTTTGCCCGCGACTTGCGATGAACTCATAATTTGAACTCTGACATCGGCCACGCATGCAAAAGGGAGGCAGAGGGAGGAAGGGAGGAAAAAAATCAATATCGCACTCCCTGCAAGTTGCAAGTATTTGCTAATGGCCCCAAGTCCATATTGGGCCAAAGTTCTCTCAGAAATTGCGTTAAATCGCATTACTATAACATTTGTGCATTATTGCAATTTGCGGGGTAAATAAATGGCCAAAAGCCAAACTAAATGCTGCCAGTAAACAATTCCTCACTCACTTCTCCCTCTGCGCCAAGTAATATCAATTAGCGCCACTCATGCAATTGATGGATGCATAAATTAAACGGCATGAGCACGGGCACAAGTACAAGTACAGAACGGCATGGCTTTATACAAATTACGCGCAGCGTGTAATATGACAGTCGACACTGTTCAAACAGCCATCGCTCACTCTGAGAAGCAGGCTAGGGGAAGCTAGGGGAAAATAGGGGAACCTGGGGGGTAGCAGAAGGGAGCTGCAGATCCTTGGGGTTGGTTCAGGGTTTCCGGGGCGGCGGCGAGATGAGTGCCGAGGCATCCCATCCGAACTGACAGCAGCAGGTGCTGCCACTTGCCAGTTTGCACTTGCCATACGCTGCGAGAAATAAAATTTCAACTAAATCAAGCTTAAATTTTAAGAAATTCATAGTAGCTTTCTTTATCTGAAAAATTAAATGGGATTTTAATTTATTATACAAATTAAATTGTTCTTTCAAAATTTTAATAATACAGAGATTAATTGTAAATTAATAATGTTCAAAGCACACAAGAAGCCTCCTTGCCTTTGGAGAAATTATTGCTTAATTTCCTTTATAATTTCCAAAAGATTTTTGCTTAAAATGTGTTGATAATCAGGCAAAATGTTAAAGAAGTACTTGTGACAAGCCTTTATAGAAAATATAGTCATGTATTTCTGTATTGTATAAGTTAGATAAATCAAACAAAGTCAAAGAAGAGCCTAATTTCAATTAAAACTATAATTAAGGAACTACAAAAGTATAAAATAATAAGTATAATGACTATTATAATATTTAATTTAATTAAATTTGAGATATTTTGGCCTTTATCCTTTTGGCATACATTGTGTCTAAAAGTTCGTCACAAAACTTAATTTTTACGAACCTATTTAACTTCCCTAACAAGATATTTAAAAATATAGGAAACATAAGTTATATAAATACGAAATCAATTTTATAAATATTTTGTAATTTAAATAAATAAGAAAAAAACTAAATACATGCCATTGAAAACTTTTCATTTGAAATGAATTGAAAAACATTCAAATATCGATTATCACATTTGGTCTTTGAAAAGTTCTTAATTAAATTGTGTGTTCTAAAAAATGAATTAGCAATATAAGCTATATAAATCCTGTATTAAGATCTAATAAAGTCCTATACTTTTTATTTCGTGTTATACCGAGCTACAAATAAAATTAAAAACGCAATAAATAAACCAGAATGAAAAGTTCTGAATGCCAAAATAATTGCCTAATTTTTAGCGCATCTATAAAGTGACTCATTCAGAGACAACTAAACTTTTTATTGAAAATTAATCATGTAATGATTACTCCAGATTCACTTAAATAAACATTACAGCAAAGTGCTGGCAATAATCATTGGCAATTAATCACTTTAATGATGGCCAAAAACTCGAATACATTTCGTTAAGTGTCTCCGGCTGTGCCCTCCTTCGTCGTGGCGGCAATGGCGTCCCCGACCGCATAATTTGCGGCAATGCCCGAAGGAAATGTCGCCGCTAAAGTTGCGGCTGTGTTGCTCCAAAGTTTCCTATCCTCGAGCCTCACAACACTCTCACACACACACACAGACTTATAAACTTGCCTTCAGAGTCGTTCGGCATAAAAATTTATCATCTTCTCAGCCGGGCGGAGACTGTCGGGGGGGAGTTGCCTCTGGAAATTAACTTAAAGGCCTTTAAAGCAGTGCGCTTTTAATGTTGTTAAGTCAAAGTTGATTTTCTCGGCTTAACCCGCTTTTCCTTTGTCCCCCCATTTGCCAGAACGAACAGTGCTAACCACATCAATGGACGTCAGCGCAGTGGGGGAGTGGCTTTCGCCTTAATCGCAGTCAACAGCTCAAAGAAGCTGGGTTCGCATTTTTTTTGTTTTTGAAATTTGATAGTTGGAATCGATTGTCCATCGTTTGCCCATGTTTGCCCACCTTTTAGTTTTTTTTTCCACTTCCGGTTTGGAAAATATCAAGTGATGTAACTTTACATCATTTTTTTGAAAAAATTAAAAGTTGACTTTTTTCAATTTTTTTTTTGGAAATCGCAATAACTTCGTTTGCCCACGTTTGCCCACCTTTTAGAATTTTCAAAAAATGTACACTTAAAAAAATATGGAGCCTTAAAGATTTGCTCCTGTTTACCATAGAAAATTAACTTTTTTCAATTTTTTTTTTCTTGAATTCGTAACTAAATTGATGTGAAAAAAATGCCCACCCTTTAGAATTTTGAAAAAATAAAAACTTTAAAAAATATGAATTTTTGAAAATTGGAAAAAATTTCCAAAAAACAAAAATCGTTTTTCCACCCCTAAAAACTCAAAAATTAAAAAAAATAAAAACTGCCCATCTCCTAAAACTACAAAATAAGAAATGCCCACCCTTTAAAACTAAACAATTTCATCAAAAAACTCTTAAAACAAAATAACGAACGTTTGCCCACCCCTTAAAACTATAAAATTTAAAAAAAAAACTTCTGCCCATCTCTTAAAACTACAAAATATGAAATGCCCACCCTTTAAAATTAAACATTTTCATCGAGAAATACTAA